>JAABKK020026045.1:0-16879 GCA_011634745.2 Catotricha subobsoleta | reverse complement strand
TTCAAGCCATGGAAAAGTCAGGGAAAAATCATTGAAAAATCATGGAATTTGATTTTCGAAAAATCGTATACACCCTGTAGAGGTTGCATACTGTATCTGAGATATTTCAAGGTCTGGTTGGCAATAGAATTTATGATCTGTATTATAGCCGATTAGTTAAACTAAGCTTAAATAAAACAAGTAAATAATCTCATATAATATATTATAAAATTTAGATCAGCATTAAAAGTGACCCATTTCTTATATGAAAAATTAAAAAGTTCATATTTCGGCGTTAGCGTTACATAGTTTTTTTCTTCTTCTCCCCGAAATACGACTAGTTGGTTTTTTCGGACACCCTAATCAGTATTTATTTTATCTCTGACTTCTACTTTATTTGTATATTACAATGGCTCAAATTTGAGATTTTAGTGGCTCGCAATAATTATTTTGGTGGCTCATTTATTTGTTTAGTTTCTCAAAAAACATTATTTTATAACTAAAATACAACAAAAACCATAAAAATCACATGCTTAAACCGAAATATTTGATAAGTAAACCAAAATAGATTGATAAAAACTTTCTTTAGCAAAATTGTGATATTTTTCAAAGCTTTGGACCCGAAATAGATTCGACCAGTAAATTATGAAATATGTATCTTCAATATAGAGAAAAATTTCAGCTTTTATAGTATGTAATAGAACCATAAGCAGCGATTAAGATTTCAATTTTTTTTTTTTTTTTAGTAAACAATGAAAAGAACCAAAAGTGTTTATCAATTGAATTTTAGAAAACGAAAAAAGATGCATTAAAAAGAAATCATATACAATTCCTAAGCAATTTTCTAAAACCATGTTAATACTTTTTTCTGTTTTTGTTCTTTTTATTTTTAGTTAACATTTAAATGCAGTGGCAGTTCACAACCGCCACCATCTACTCTTGAATCTCACGTTGATCCGCATACAGGTGTTCATTTACAAGAAGTTACCGCAACAATATCAAAAGACTTAGTTTTTGAATATTTTGGCAAGACACCATTTAAATGTGATTGTCACGCATGGGCGCCCCGAGGCAAAGCCAAAAGTCAATCAGCTACCATTGAAGTTGCATGTAAGTATTATACACATTATACCTTTATCCAAAAATTTTGATGATTTCTTCTTTTTTAAATTTATAATGATATGGGCAAAGTGTTTTGCAAAGTTATTCGAATGCATTTTGTTTTTATTTCAAACAGAAGTAATGCAGCTGAAAATTTTATTCATAGTATGTTATATTTTTGGAAAAAATTCACGTGAATAAGAGAACCAATACTAATAAGTTTATTTTGAAATATTATAGATGAAAAGATGCTGTAAACATTTTCATTTGAAACAAGAATTTGAAATAAAGTTCATTGACGATGACTGACGATTGGGAAATTTTAGATTTGTTAATTAAAAGTTTCAAAAATTAGAATTCACTTTTCCTTCTTTCAGCACCGCATCGCGTTCATTAAAAGCGAAAAATTAAATTAAGCTTAATAGTTTCAAATTGATCGATGAAAACCATAACGAAAAATTACTTTCCTGTCTCATTTTTTTATATTAATTATTATGGATTCTTCCACATTCCGTTCAAATATACGCTATTCACATGTCAAAACTGGTAAACGTTTCCTGAGTAGATAACTAAACTACAACTTTGTAAAGTATATAAAATTCCAATAGAAAATAAATGAGTATGAGTATTAAATTATTATTGAAAATCAATTTCCAGTAAATTCATTTTACATATTCGATTATATATACTGATAAAAAAGAAACTCGAAATATATTGGTGGCAGTTCGGCAACTATATGTCGTGTGCGTGTTAATTATTGTTATTTTGTATTAATTAATAATTACAGTCACTACGAAAGTCCATAAAAAAAAATAAAAACAATAGTTTACACGACATCATATACCTAGTTTCCGCTACGCTATATTGCTTAATCAGTGTAGTAACCGGTTAACAAATTATTTATTCAGATGAAATTCATTCTAAAATTTAATTGTACAAAACTAAATGATAATTATTTTATTAAATCGAAATGCAATTTATCGAAGAGTAAATTTTTAAGCAGATTATTTCCGTTTTAAAATAAAGTTCCATAAATTTCATTATTAAAATGACTTGTAGAATATTACATTCATTGCATATACAGTTCACACAAAGATATGAAGTTTGATTTAAATATATTTTATTGTTCGATTTAGAAAAAAGTATGATTACATTTTTACAAGGCACTGGGAGCCAATTCTTATGCACGTATACGAGTGCATTATTTAAGCACGTATACGTTCAATAAATGAGTCGTATACGAATTGATTTGAGCGTATTATACGTGTAAAAAATTGGTCGTACACGAATTTTCCATGACAAAAAAAAAAGATATTTTACTTGAAAATAATTAAATAAACACTTAAAAAGTATATTTTATTAATAAGATTAACTGAATTTGTTTTAATGTAAGTTAAGAGTTGGTTTGGCCTGATACCAGCCATAACTATTGAAGAACGTCTCTACATCAGCGCTGTTTGCCAGTGCCATCAATTTTTCAATCATTAAGAAATGAGCAATTTTAATAATTATATTTTTGTGGCTTTTGCTTTTTTTTTGCCACAAAGTTTCCAATTGGAAGACTTTTTAATGGAAACTTTTCCGCACCTCGAACACTAGACACAACATATAGTTGTGGTCTGTGGACACTAAATTGTTTTATCAGTACTGACTAACATGTTTCATGTTTGTTAACCAAAATTATATTGACATTAAGCCAACGATATATATCTTTTGGACGTTTCCCAAACGTTTAACAAAATCGTACTCCGCTCTTCATTTGCGAAGTGCGATGGAAAGTGAAGATCACTTCGTTTTGCTTCGCTGTTGTTTAAATGCAAAGTGTGCTATAAGAATTAAGAAGGGTGACGGTTGGAACGCATTTTGAAAGATTAAGTGAGCAAATAATTGCGAATAAGATAATAAAGGTTTGTGAAACGTTCTTAATATTCGTGCACCTACATAGATTTGGGTGCGTATCGTATCGAAGTAAACAAACATTAGCGTTAATATTTATACTAATCTCATTGGATATATTCCCAATATTAAGTACCTTTTCTAAAATTTACTTATAATTTATTATGATTTTTCTTTTTAATTAATAAAATATTAGATTACGTGAATAAAAACTTGGCGGCTCATCATATTTTTATTTTATCACTTTTCACATTGAAAAATTTATGAGGAAAAACTTTTCTCTATTATATTTAATCATTATAAAATAAAAAAAAAGTTGAATCTTTTGTATTAAATTTTAATTAAGAAAAAAATCTCTATACTTAGTTTTAAGTAAAAATTTAAAATCTGATAAGAACATGTATTCTTTTTTCTCTCTATCCATTATTATGGAATTCAGTTGATAATAGAAACCATGCCAACATGAGGGTATACCAAAAAGTAAGACTTTAGTTATAATTTTAAAGAAATAAAATTTAAATTGTGTTTGCTTATTCAGCTTGATTGTCGTGGTATGTTTTTCCGATGGTTTCATATAATATATTGTGGTTTCAAAGCTGTTGAACAACAACACAAAAAAACAAATAAATAAATTGAAATACGAAACCATCATACATCATTTACTTCGTCATTTATTCACTTGTATGGTATTACATATCCTTCGTTGGTTAATAAATAGAAGACATTATAATATGACAGTTATTTGTAAGGACTTATTAACACATATATATATACCGTGTAACGCAGTTACATATTATTATTACTGTGTACTCAACCATTTTCTTTTGTTATAAGGGTTCTTTCTTAAACACAATAAGTGTTAAATTACATATTTGTTATTAGACGTTACAAGGGAACCACAATATTTTATTCTAAAACCATATAAAACAAATTTATTATCGCTTGTTTGTTCGACGACCTATAAGTAGGATTATTCTTATATACCATCGTCTGCCTGCTATTTTCTGCATACACAATTAATTTGTTCATTTCTTTATACGATTGGGTAGCCCTGTTGGTTCAATCACCAAATAATATCTTTCAGTGAGAGAAAAATAAGTCCTTTAAATTAATTTGAATTATAAAGTTTTGTGATAATCAACTTGAGACTTTTTAAACGAAAATCCATAGAAAAAGTTTTTTGATTGATGACGGCTGAATAATAGAATTGAATATATATAGTCGCTTTAGCAGGTTTTTTTTTTATTATGCTCTTCTATTTTTCTTCTTTTTTTTCTTTATTTTTATTCAATAGATGAGATGCTCTTTTTTTTATTATTAAATTAAGCGCTCAATCAGAATCTAATAATTATTATTGAATAAAATATGGAATAAAACATTTTTTTTTTTTTTTGAGAAAAAGAACCCTCTATCCAAAAGATGATGAGAAAAGATAAAAAGGATTTCAGAAAAGAAAAGATAAATTATGTAAGATAAGAATATTGTTACATGCTTTCAACATGAGAATGTAAGAGTTTTTGAAAATGTCTTTTTTATGTTGACATCTGCATTTATTCAGTGAATTCTAAAATTGAATTGTTATATTTTGTATTATTTTATCGTCGATAAAATTTGTAGTCGATGAGTTTAATTCCTTTTTTTTTATTATTTGTATTATATTAATATATCTTACATTGATATATGTGTAGGTTTCGAAAAATATTAGAATAACAAAAAAAAAATTAAAATATATTTATATATGTTCCTTTGTTATTTACTTCATGTTCATATTGTACTGAAAACAAAATCAATTATTAAAATAAGAATATTAAAGAAAAAAAAGAAGCATATCGGATTCCCTGCTAAAAATCCACACTCTAAATTACACTATAGAAAAAAACATTAGTAGTTTATCATATAATGTAGTGTATAGTGTATAGTGTATAGTGTATAGTGATGTTAATTTGGTTTTATAAAAAAAAACATCATATTTAACATTAAATTAAACATCAATGCACATTTCATTTTCATTTTATTTCTTCATTTATTTGCTCTTTCGGCATTAATACAATTCATATTATTTACATATAATTATAATTAGTATCCACTTATATCTAAATTCCAATATAATAATAATAATTAAGTTTTTTTTTATTAAATTTATTAAATTTGTTATAATCACGATTATTATTTAATTCATCATTTATTTTCGATTGCAAGTTAATTATTTAATATTTGAGAAGTATTTTATATTTCCCTATGTTATCCGCACCGTTTTAGCTCTTTAAGCAATTCATTATACATTATATTTTAAAATTCCACGAATCAAAGTAGATTGAAGACCCCAATTATTCGTTATCTTAGTAATATGATTATTATTATTTTTTTGAGTATTTTGATTGTGTATTAGATTGAATTTATTAATGTTATTTTTAGTGTTTATCAATGTTTATCAATGAATTTAAAACACAACTTAAGTTGTAAAAGAAACCACCATTAAATTGTTTTCACACAACTAAACGAATGCATTTCGTTACTTTAATGTAACATCATCAGCACTCTATTTGCAACTAATCAAAATACAATTATTAAAATGTCTAACTAATGTAAATTGCTTCAAAATCCTACCACCCAACTATCTACATTCCACAAACCTAACAATATTTTTTTGGAATATTAGGCTTTATAGAGAAAAACTATGATTGTATCATAGTTCTTTACTAACCAAGCCACAAATACGGATTTCATGCTTTCGCAATGTTTATCAATGTTTATCATAGTTTATATTAAAAATTATTTAAATTTTAATATTTTCAAGCAAAAGTTAATGCTTTTTCTGAATGGAAATTAAAATTAAAGCGTAATTAATTAAGATAGTGAAAATAAAGAAAGAAAAAAAAAAAGTTAAGATTTTGGGCATTCGGAACCATGGTTTTCGTGTTCTGTAGACTTGATTCTTATCCTCTCGGTTAACTGCGCTGTTCATATAAGTTATTTATATATAGTATAGTATATTGTCTTACACTATTTGAAACATTAATTTAAACTATATCACACATTAGTAAAGTTTTTATAGTTTAAACTAATGTCTAAAAAACACACTTTAAATTGATTTTAATGTTTATGATGTTTAAACTAATGTGTAATTAAACATTAATTTTTTTTCTCTTATATTTGAAATAGTTGGAGCCAAAGTTTGAAAACACATCAAATAGTGTAATAGTTTTAACTATATAATGTAACTCAAACTTCGTAATGTTTAATATATTGTAAATAAATATTTTTTATAGTGTAGATTTTTAGTAGGGTTGCCTTAGCGACAATTGTACATCACTTATTAATAAAAGATCTCTTGTAGTTGTAAGATGAAATAATCTCTTAAAAAAAAAAAAAAATTGATCCTCTAAAATATATTAAAATATGAAAAGTGATCAACGGAATTATAGCCCTTGTGAACAAAAAAAACAAGCTGTCAACTTATTGTTCCCTTCACATTTCTCCACATCCTCCCAAATCCCTTCACATCCCTTTACATCTTTTCGTATCCTCCTACACCTCTCCACATCCTCAGACATTTTCCTATTTCCTCTTTCTTCATGTTTATTTACCCCCATGTTAACCAAGAAATATGTTCATTACATTTTAAAGCTTTGCACTATCAAAATATCTACTGTAGAAATCGTAGTAGCCTGATTTTTGTTACTAAGGAAACCTGAAATCTTTGATGGTCAAAAAGACCCAAATAACAGACCTATGTCATATTGTTACTCATGGCTATCCTCACAATATATATTTATTTTTAAAAAAATCTTAGGTTTTGTTTTCGAGATAATCGAAAAAGAGGGATAAAATCTCATTTTAAATGATGAGCCATTACAAAATTTTAATTTGTTTTCTAATGGTGGGCGACGAAGATTATATACGACTGTTGAGTGGTCGATCATAAAAATCGGTTCACTGACTAACAGATCAGTTCATGATGTCCGAAGCGGTTTATTTTTTTAATTTTAATTAAGTTGATTAATTAATTATAAATTGTGGAGCAACCATTAAGATTTCACTGCGTTTGGCAATTAATATTTATAAATTAGCTTTATGTTCCGATCCAATCAATTTCGTGAGCATAAATTAGACATATTTCTTTGTATACTGATTATTATATAGCTCATAATACTTAAATTATCTTTGAGACAATTTAGTCAATATAAATCATATATTTTTATTCATTTCTCATCCATTAAATGGTATAATGGTAATGTATAAGAAAAATATTATTTATTTATTTTTATGAAACGCATAAAGAGGTTTAACTCAAGTGCGTAGGATTGAAAATATAAAATAAATTCAGGATTGCCAATTCTGGCTTGTTAAGTGTAGAAGTAATTTACATGTGGCACAACAGCACATGCTTTATTATGCAGTCAAAATGCAATTCATTGATTGGCGGCACTGTAAATTGCAAATAAATGACCCTTCAATTTAAACAAATTACAAAATATACAGTTTTTTTTATTGTTTTTTTTTCTTTTTGGTAATGCGTTGAAATGCCTGTAATGTAAATCGTGAATAAAGATAAATTATATTATTTTTTTTATTATGGTGTAAAAAAATATTTAAATGTAAATAAAAAGCGAAATGCTTTGTTAATTAAGAAAAATTGTATTTTATGATTTTCAGATATTAAAAAGCAATTCACCATTGCACCGCAATCAGTTCGAGTTGAATCTGGTGGACGAGCAGAAATGAGATGCAGTGCTCCAAATGGTGTACCGATGCCAAAGGTGTATTGGTTGAAAAATGGATCACCATTAATTCAAGACTCATCAGCGGTTGTAAAGGGCGAAGGAAATATTTTAATTGCGCATGCTGCATTATCGGTAAAATAAGTTTAATAAATAGCGTTGTCTTATGAATTAATCGAATTAATTTTATTTACGTTAGGATATTGCAAATTACACGTGTGTTGCAGAAAATATAGCCGGAAAAAAATCATCGGAACCAGCTTCGTTAACAATTTATGGTAAGCTGTTTTTTTTTTTTTTTTTTCATTAAATATTTATTATCGTACGAAATAGTCAGCAGACATAATTCAAAAGTAAAACATGTTAAATGTTTTCGAAAACTAATGTTTAGATCCGGCATTTAAATCATTAGTTCGATAGAATGACGCAAGAAAATCTATTTACAGATTTGTATAATTGACGATGATTCCTTACTTACGCACGTTGAAAATATTAATTCAATTTTAAGATATCTTAAAGTAGAACGGCGAGTTTTTATTATACCCCTCTACATAAAGGAAAGACCCGTACTACACAATTTACGACATTGTAATTACTGAACTTTTGTTAAGACAATCTATAAATTAATATGGAATAACTCTTTGGAAGTGTGTTCAGTTTTTTGGTGTTCTTCACATTCAAATTTAATTTTAAATAGATGAAAATCATAGAAAAAAGATGTAAAAAAAAATTGACTTCATTTTCATATGAAAATTACTATTGGATTGATACCATCTTCTCTATTATAATCAATGTTGGGTAAAATCATTTCTTGAATGGTGATCCAATATGTAAAGCAAAGCTTGAAAAAAACATCACAATGTAAAAAAAATCTCTGAACCTTTGGTCGGATAAAATTCATTTTATATTAATAACGGAAAGCTGATAATAACAGATAATAATGCGCAACAAATTTTGGAATATTTTACATTAATCCAGATCTCAGTAATTATTATATGTAATATTAAATGAATAAAGAATTTCTACCGGGAATTCAGCTCAAAGTACGTATACTTAGCTTTACTACTAAAAGTCTTAAGTTTTCCACGACTCTCATTTTTTTTTTTATATAATAACTGTATCAAAACTCTCCAATTTGATTTTTAAAATTCTCAAAGTGTACAATGAATCAACGCTACCCAATATAATTAATTAAACTAATAAAACAACTTTAAGATCGTTGAGCATTAAATTTTCTTTAAATTACAACAAATTTTTCGATACTTTAAGTATATAGTGCTTTCAACTTGCACATTAGGATTTTATTGGACCAGCCGCGCGAGAAAAAATATCAATAATGGAAAACTGATGATTAATAGAGTATGTCTGTATATAAATAGTAATAGTAAACTAATCGTATTTATTTAGCTGGCTGATTGATTATGTTAAAAAAAAAAAAAAAAAAAAACATGAAAATAATTCAATTTATTAAATAATAGTAATTAAATAACATTCCATTTAGAGTAAATATGAATAATAATTTACATTATGACAAACAACATCGATATAGAAAATACACAAAATTAAAAATTATAATTAAGTAAATTCAATCAATCAAAATTTATTGGCTGCACGCATATTAATAATATATAATTTTATTTCTTGTTAATCACGATTGTGTTTATTCCACATCAATCATTTTATTAAATATTCAAGAAATCATTGTGTGCGGTCCTTGAATCTTAAACACAAAAAATGTAAAACGAAATAAAATGTAAATGCACACAATCAAATAATTTAAATTTTTTATGCTGATAGATGATGAAGTGTTGCGATGTATTGAGAACATATTTTGAAATACCTTTAAATAAAAAGTCTCTCGTTCGTTTTAAAATTCAAGAAAAAAAAAATGAAAAGAAAAGAAAAGAAAGAACGAAAAGAAAAATTGAAATACATTTAAATATTAACATCGTTCAACATGAACTAATTATTAATTACTGATTCGATTCAATGATTGCATTCATGATTTTAAAATCGAATATTATGTTAAAATGACGTTGAGATGAAGATTGTATCCATTAACAAGAGTACAAATGGACTCCAGATGCAACAAAATAAATGTGAAATCGATTCAAATCTTTAATAAATATTTCTAAAAAGATTTTCTTAATTTTTAAATAGTGACAGCGATATAAAATCAAAATTTTGCGTTTTGCCTGTTCGAAAAAAAAGAAAAGAATAGAATTAAATTAAGATTGCATTGCGCTCGTAGGAAAACTATTTAAAAATGATCTATTTTAAAGTATTTAAATATTTAAATATTTAAAATGATCTTACAAAGCATTTAACCGTATTTCATGTTTTCTCAATTTATATTATTTTTTTTTGCCTTCTTTTTATTATAATTGTTAAATTAGAATAAATTTTATGTGTAAGTGGGCGGATTAAACGTGCATGCGGAGTTAATGCAAGTCAATGTAGTGACACTCATTTAAAATATGAAAAGAAAATAATGTCTTTTAACTGAATATGTTATTTTAAATTTGTTCGTGAATAAGCGAGCTATTATAATAAATTTGTTTACCAAATAATACTTAAATTTTGTGGCCACATTATTCAGTTCTTCATTTAATTGACAAAAAAAAAAAAAGAAAAGAAAAAACGAAAGAAACGAAAATGTTTTTTAATTTTAAATGGTATTCAATTTCTTCAATTCATTGATGTAATTAAAAATGTATGTTTTATTCAACAGTTAATGGAGGCTGGAGTGCATGGAGTCAATGGACAGAGTGTCGATGTCCAGGACGATCAGCGATAGGTCAAAAACGTACACGTAACTGCAATAATCCGGCACCATTAAATGGTGGTGCTCCTTGTGGTGGCCCAAATATACAAAAAACACCGGATTGTTTACCATGTCCAGGTAATTTACATTTTTTTTTTTTCTGTTTCCATTTCTTTTGCACAATGGTAAAGTCACGCTATTAATTAAAGTTAAACCATATTAAGATACTAATTTGCATATCCCCTTTACAATTATTGTAGAATAACATTTTTGTATTGGAATATCTGTAATCTAACAGCTAGGTAACATTATTCGTATATAATAAATTATTACGTTGGATGGCAGACTATTTTGATGGTTTAGTTTCAATCAGTACATTTGAGTAGTTTATTTAAAGCGTTAGCGTGAGTTGAATTACATTACAAGCATATATTATATGATGTACTTACTTACTTAATGCACATATATTATAATATATATTATATATATATATATAAAGTAAGCAATGAAGTTTTGGTTAAACAATAAACCGTAATACTGCAACCACACTGTCCCTTATTATATGGTAAAATGAAGGGTTAACATGAAAGTAAGTAGAGCGCAACGTCTAAAACAACCCCTGGTCGTCTGTGTGGAGTTTTATTTATTTATTCATTTTACTCTTCTGTCCATTCTGTTATTCATTTTGTATATGGTTCTTTTTTTATGGCAAAAACGAATACAAAAAAAAAAAAAACAGTAAAAAACAAAAATAGCAATGATAACCATCGACACATCGTAAAATAGAGTATACAATCACCTATAATCCAATGTAATGACCCCCCCCTTTCCCCCCTCTACCACTATATTCAATTATATTGGAACAGATCGGTCGCTTTATGTTTTACATGTTTCATTCCATAATAATAGACTCAGACATGCCATTTATTTATTTATTTATTAATTTAATTTTTATTTTCTTCTATCAACAATTATATATATTTAAACTTTGTAATAATTTAGTTACTGTTAAATGTTTATAAGTGGTGTCTTACTTATTTATGATGATAGAATATGAATATTTTTTTTATTTAATTCGAAAGCTGAACGATGCGTTCTTTAATGTTTTTCAATAAGATGTATGAAAATAGTTTGTGTATTTTTTAAGGATTTGATATAAATTCGCCGTAACTATATATTTGTGATATATCAGGTAATCAGACTAAAGTGTAGGCAAATATGAACATATATCAGAAATATATCAATCAAAATGAAACAGTATTTAATGTATACAATATACATTTATACATCATGATCATACAAAATTATTCACCATGCATAGAAAGATACACATATGAATGTATATTGTATATATCGCAGACGTTTCAATTTTACAATTATAAAAATGATTCAATCTAATTTAATGTACTTTTTTATATGAGTTTGTGATATTGAATTTTCCAATGATTCTTTTATAATAAATCAAGTATATAGTACTTAATTTCTATCAGTCACGGAGTCCAGATCGAACCGAACCTCAAGAATTGCTGTTTTTTTTTTAACTTTAAAGCCGAGTCCTTAGAATCTTATGGAAGAACCGAATCTTTCGAATAGAAACTTCAATTTCTGTTTCAAAGGTATAAAAATCCGTACCATCACTTAGCAGCGCTACTGAGTCATTGAAATTTAAAGATTTTTTATTGATTAATTCATGCATCAAAGATATACAAATTTTTAAATTCAATGTAATAGAACCAAATTTACGATAATAAATTAATAACTATCGTTACATTACCATAGAATGCTGTAATTTATTAGATTTATAGAGCATTACAAAATAAAATTCTACTTTTAACGAAAAAATGAAAAATGAAAAACAAACAAACAAAGAAATGAATGTACTTTAAAAGAAGCAGACAACAACAACAAATTTTACAAACGACCCATTTTATTACAATATGCTATTTGTGTTTAACTCACGCAATTTATTCTCCTGTACTTTTATATTTTTTCCTACAAAATGAAATTGAATATTAAGTACATTATTCGAGAATATTAAAAATAAAAAATAAAAAACAAAGAAAAAAACTAAATAATTCTATCGCTAAAATTGAGTGTTCTTTTTGCTATTATTATATTTTACGCAAACAGAGGACATTCAAATCATCAATCCAGAAGGCTTCGATCTATTGATTGGTAAGGCAAAAATAGAATTAAAAAATAATACGTTTAAACAATCTTATGCACGAGGCATGAGTGCATGTTCTTTTATCATTTCGTTTTGATTTTTAATGTACACTTAATTTCCGGCTATTGATTTATAGTTTAATTTCAATAAAATATTTGTTTATTATTCATTTTGTATATCTACCAATTGCAGTGCAGGACACGATCAGTTTGTTTTGTTTTGTTTCGTTTCGTTTTTTTTTTATTATTATTGTTATTTATTTTTTATTTACCTTCTAATTGTAATTAATATGTTTTTGTGGTTAGTACTTATATTATTTAATGAAAATAAAAATATAAAAATGCAATAAAATAATATAATGTGTGTGGTAAGCATACATATGATGTATTCAATTAAATATAATACGCAGTGCGCTGTTTATTGAGGTATAGATTACTTACGATTTATTACATTCAAATATTTATTTAAAATAATAAAAAAAAAATATTCTACCTCAACAAACAATTATATTTGGAAACAATTTGTTGTAATTTCTTTTTACGTTTTTTTTTTTAATTCGAACTATTATTTTTTTGCATACAGGACTACTTATATTGATTTCATTTTAATATTAAATTAATGTACTTGAGTTTGAACGTTAACAACATTTTCGTTTAATGCTTTCATAAAATTTTATTTTGCACATCAATTATTATGATTGCCATGAAAATATTATTCTTTTTATTATTCATTTCTTTTCTTTTTTCTTTTATTATTATGTTAGTTTTTTTTATTTATTTTTTATTTTTGTATTTCATTACCCCTTTTCTGTTTTCTTTGATGTTTTTCCATAGGTGGTCGCTGGTCACAATGGTCTGATTGGAGTACATGCACAACCGAATGTATTCAAATACGTCGCCGAACATGCATTGGAGTGAATTTTGATTCAATAACAACGGTACCAGCTGGTTCAAAATTAGCAAATGATGGTAATGAAAAATCAGCATGCAATGGACGTGATTTTCAAACGGCTGAATGTCGTGGAGGGAATTGCAGCGTTGAAAAAGAGGGTAAGCACGCGGATATTGATTACTATATTGTTCTACATTTTCATTTTTTTTTATATTATTTAATGTTTAATAAATATTTAGTAATTCATACGATAATACCGCGAACTAACTTAAAGGCTCTCTCTGTATTTATACCGCATGTAAACAATTTAGGAGTTAAGCGTGTAGTAAATTTATCAGTATATTTAAATGTTTAAAGAACTCCTATTTCGACACGTCGAAAGTCCACATTATTCTTTTACAATGTTTTTTTTCTTCTTCTTTTATTTCACACGAACATTTTAACTGGGTCTTAAGTTCATCTGATGAGTAATAATGATATAAATGGCGCCTTCAGTATATATTTATCAAAATATCTTATGGTCAATGAAAATCTAATTTAATTTGATTTTGTAATATTTTCATGTGAATATATCGCATCTACTTCTTGCTATAAATTATACGCTTATGGTAGCCAATAAATAAATAATATCATTTTATTCAATAAATTATTTGTATATTGTTAGTTTTATTAATGGCCAGTTAATGGCCGAATAGTAGAAAATAAAATAAATGAAAAATGATTAAAGATCTAGTTTATATGCAGAATATTCATCATTGAACAAACTTATAATCTTGTGTAATATTGATGAATCAGTAGATCACATAAATAAAATCTTGACAAAATTTTCTTAAATCAATCAAAAAAAAACATTGATTAAGATGCAAATTCAATAAAAATAAAAAAAAAATTGGAATCCGATGCTAATTTCATTTGTTATCACTTTTTAGACTGTAATAAACATCGTGAAAATAGATTTTCAATTAAATAAGAACTTTATCCCGTGCCAGATTGTCAATGTACTCTGATAAACAGCGGTACCGGTCCAATTTTGTTTATATATTATTAAGTATTTAAATAGTAAATAAACAAAAATTATTCAAATTATTTTATGACCAATTGATTTCAAGAACTAAATATGTATGTATAATTTTCATTTTTAGTTATTTAAAAAAATAAAATAAAAATGAACGATCGGTATCCACCCGGTTGCAATGGTTAGCCTTAGCCGACACTGAAAACTTATATCCTATATATGAAATTCGGTAGAATTCTCAATTATAATTTCCCGCACCGTAGTTGGTCCATCAATCAAAGAGCGCTTGAAATGGTGCCACAATTATTAATTAATAATTGTAGTTATTTAAAAAAAAAAAAAAAAAATAGAAAAGAAAACATAATCAAATATACACTATACAAAGTGTTTCGCCACTATGATTCATCTAAATAAATTCTCTCAATACCCGTATTCAAATTTATATTCACCGAAATAGATAAAATGAAATTAATAAATTTATTAAATGGAATCATTTATTAAATCTAATGCAAATAAATAATATAGAGAATAATTTCAATCGATCCAAAATGTTAATACAGACATTAATCAGAATTTATTTTATTAAAATATTATTGAATGTAATATTATATATTTCGAATAAATAAACACCCGCATTACTTTTCTCTCTCCGTATCATATTTTATACATACTTATAAAAAAAAAAAAACTGTCAATAAATTAATTTTCTATAGGCGACAAATATAGAGACGTAATCTATAAGTTTTTATGTAATGCAATAACAAAAGTATAATTACAAAATTGAATGTAAGTTTGATGGGATACTTGAATGTACAATAAATATCTTATTTTCAAAATATAATTATAGAAATATAATAGCTGATGCATTTATTTTTGCTCTCCTATCTTCTCTATGCAATGAATTATATATAACTATAATAAATCATTTCATTTCTTTCCATTGAATTGTTTTTCATTTATTATTATGTAATACTTGCGTTGCGTGTATAAAAATAATATGACTTCATCTCGCATTTACAGAATTTAAAATTTAAACACATAAAAGTCATAACAATTTGATTAATATAAACAAGCAATGGGAAAACTTTTTAAATATAGTTATTGAATAAAATGATGTGCCATTCATTGATTCACTGCCTGAATTTGGAAGACTTTTTTTTTCTTTTTCTTTTTTTTTTATTTTTAAATTGGAAAACATTAATTCAATTTATAAATAATGCGTTATGGTTTAAAGAAATATTTATTTTGTTTTGAAATAAAAACAGTGCTCAATTATATTAATTTATAAGTAAATATATGTCGTTTCATATTTAATTATATTTATGTAGATGAAATACATTTCAATTATCATCAAATTGATTTGTACTGCAAATCGAAACACATATTGTTAATGTTGACCAACCCTAGGACATATATTGGTCCAATCAATAAATTCTGCGTATTTAATAATAACATAAATAAAGAAATAAAAAATGCGACGGTCATTAATAAAAAAATATTCAATATTTGAAGAATAAATTGTTGTGCATAAATGCGAATGAATGCAATTATATATTTAATACAATATAATATTAGGGTGGTGCGGTTTTTCGTTTCTTTGATTGAGAATAAGAATCGGCCCGGTGCGGAAAAGTGGCCAATCTCAATTCTGAATAACATTTGTTCTGGAGGTTTTTTTTTTATAAACCCTTCCTTCCATCCTCTCAAGAGTCCTAAAACTTTGTATGAAAACAACGGAAAAAATGTATGGGAAAATGCATACCTTTGCTAAAACATGAGAAATATCTTAAATTAAGTATTTAAATTCCATTTTCATTTTATAGATGTTTTATTCATAGGTCCTTTGAAGTATGTAATAACTCATTGAACCTCTTAACTATTTAGCTCTAGTAACTTGAGTACCCTCAAAATAGCCAACTTCGCCATTTTGAGCAATATGGCGGGTATAACAGCTATAGTAAAATCTAGAAACTTGGAGTTTCAATGAGTTATCAGTGACTTCAAAGGACTTCTAAATAAAACATCTATAAAATTAAAATGGGATTTAACCACTTGTTTTAAGATATTTCGATGTTATAGCAAAGGTATGCAGTTTCCAATACATTTTTTCCTTTGTTTTCATACAAAATGTTAGGGCCCTTGAGCGGATGGAAGGAGGGGTTTATAAAAGAAACCTCCAGAATAAATGTTGTTCAGAATTGAATTTTGCCTTTTTTCCGCATCGGGCCGATTCTTATTCTCAAAAAAATGAAAAATCGCACCACCTTAATATATATTAGGGTGGTTCGTTTTTTGTATGGGAGTTCCAAAAGGTTAAAATTTTCTAGCTCCAAAAGCATTTTTAG
>JAABKK020026034.1:0-16879 GCA_011634745.2 Catotricha subobsoleta | reverse complement strand
ATACTTTTAGCATCTCGGATGGCCTCACATCCGAAAATATTTTTTCGAAATTTCGGATATCCGACTGATCTCTGATCCTAAGACTAAAAAAAGAAATATTAAAAAACGTCAGTATGTATATTTTTGTCAAAAAACATTGCTAAACCAAAACTTTATTTTGTTCAAAAAAAAAAAAAAAAATTCTCAAAAATTAAGTAAAAAAGTTAGATATATATTGCATTAAGCAATTACTTACAGTCCCGCCCAGGTTAATAATTAAACAGAATGAAACAAAGATCGAAAAAGGTTCAAGTAGAAAAATAATCCGTACCTCGCACCAATAGTTCCATTTTGGATTAAGATCATTATCAATAGTGTGAGTTCGAAATTGTTGAGCACCAACGGTTACAATAGCATAAGGATCCGATTTATAACCAAACATGTTTGTATCTGTATTCATCAGATTTCTTGCTTCGATTACGTGTATTCGAAGGACTCCCTTAAAAAAAATGTAGGTATAAATAATAAAGAAAAAAAAACATACAGGGATTAAAAAAGCACTTCTGGTTCTTGCATTTTCAATGACACAGCTGATACTTCTTTACTCAGTGGAATTGACAATTTATTTGGAAGCACCATAATACCACCAATCTGTTCAACAATAATTCTACGTAACAAACTGTTTAACCCTGGCATATCTAACCAATTCAAGACACCCACCAAATCGAAATCAATACTTGGATTATTTAGAAAAAATATTTGTAAGCCACCGATTAGTGGTTGTTTTGAAATTAACGGTTTCATCGTAAGACGTAATCTGCCATGAAATTGAAAGTTCTTAATACCACCATGGATACGGGCCCATTGAAAATTGATATCACAATCGCTTTTGAAAGTTAAATCAACATCCAATACGATCTCATCGCGAGCTTTATTCTCTTCATGTATTTTAACTCCATCAATTCGTGGTGGAATTGTTCCCAATGTACAGCGATCAAATGTAAATCCACTTAAATTAAATTGAGCTAGAGCCTTGGCAATTTCTGGCTCAATGAAACCTTTTACGACATCTTTAGCAAGATAATTTATACTTGGCCACACGCGAAGTATAATCTGAAACAAATAATTAAAAATCATTTAATATTAATTTAGAACCGCATGCGATATCTAAAAAAATATGCGTATTAATAGATAGAGAAACATTTAAAAATATCGTATCTGATAAAAGTCGAGAATTAGCACCCAGGGACCAAATTGCTTAACAAAACATATATCTGACCACTAACACAGTTAGCCTCAAAACTTTTTTGATATATTTTTGAAAGTGTTTTTTAATTGATATATTTTACCTTATTTATCCATTCACATTCACATTTCGGAACTTTATCAACATTTTTTCGGAAATTAGATGTTTTTCGCCATTTATCTCTTATTACAGAGATTATAATTGGAATTGTTAACCAACCAGTCGACAATCTCATGTAACCAACTAAATAACAAAAACCAACGATTATGATTTCCTTTAATAAATTGTAAAACAATGAATACAATTTTTCATTATTTTGAGATGTGCATTTTATGTTAATCACATCATCGCCATATTTATCTGATGGAAACTCTATGTTTTCCCCAATCATTTCGTTATTATCAGAATTAAAAAAATAAATAATAATTTTTTTCCAGGCTTATTGGTATTTCGATCAAAATTTCTATGGCCCAATTGAATTGATTCTGTGACCTGAAAAACTATGAAAAGTTTGTCATGAGTTTTTCTTTAAAATAGTAAAAACATAACTGAGTAAAATTTAACTTACCATATTGACTGTGACCAATTTAATTTAATTTAGGAAATTTAAATTTAATATTTATTCAAACAAAAGCTAATTTAAGTAAAATAAGCATAGAAATCCTGTTTACTTTTTATGGCCAGGGTATGTGTAGATGAGATGAGATGAATTTAGCGGTTAAAAAAAATAAAAAAACACCATTTTCAAGAGCTTTATTGTCTAAAATAATTGTCAAATCTAAATTTTTTCATTTAAATTTTGAATAACAAAAAAACTACAAAATTACAAGACATGAAATGAAATTCTAGTATAATAGTTTATAGAAATAATTAAAACTAAAATTGATTGGTTTTAGCGAATATCCCCCCCCCTATCTTTTTTCATATTCATTTATGCTGTAACTAAGGATAAAACAAAACTTTTTTTCTTGGCAGTTAAAAGCGATTAAAGATCATAATTTTTTTGTCTATAAAAAAAAAGTGACCATTTGGTGTGGAAAAGGGTGTTCCCCTCCTCTCTCCTAGAACAATAATAATTAGTAGGTACATATTTTCAATTGTTTGCCGGTAAGTATAACAACTTTTTTGATCATTAGGGCAATAAAACTGTCAAACATTAAAAGGATTTCGCTACCGTAAGCTTGATATGTTTATATTTCCCTATCAAATTTACAGTGTCCACAACATTGAATTATATATCATTAAATATTACTAAAATAAAGAACACTTACTTAGTAGAATTTTGAATAATTAAATTAGTTCCATGTATAACAACAAAATTGTAATAATTGAATTTAATAGTTTTTTTAAATAAATAATGATTGCCTTCTTCGATTGAAAAAATATTTCAAATGAAATTATCGGGTAGTTAGTTACGGTAGTTATGATATAAATTACTTCATTTTTGAGAAATTTGGCCAAATTTTGAAAAAAATCAATCTGTTGGACAGGAGAATGGATTGCGGAAACGGACAATTTTTCTGTCTATGGATAATCGTTTACGGACGGACACGGACACGTACATGTAGATTTCTGGTAAGTAAGGGTACCAATCCATTAGCAGCTTGTTTTTTCTTTATTTAATATATTTACTATAAGTCTATAACATATTAAATCTGCAAGGCGTGTTCCACATGCTACATATCTCACACTCTAATTTATATTTTTTTTTTCTTTTCACATTTTACTTTTATTGTTAATCATAAGTAATATTTATTTTTCTTTTAATTTTTTAATAGTTTATATAACTTAAAAATTTAAGAATTATTTCTTTTGATGACTAAGTAATTGTTATTACATATTTTGATCGTGTGTCTTAAACGAGATAATTATTATTAATCCTATAAAATCTAATGGTTAATAAATAAAATAGATTAATGAAGAAAATGGTAGAATTATTTAGTATATAGACAACTAAAAATCAACCTCAATTTGTCATTCATTGTCTAATGCTACGACGGACACACTAGTGAGATAAACCGGATTAATGAATGTGGTTTAAGAAGCGAAATAAATGAACAATTTTTATTATTTTTGGGCAAATAAGACATAAACAAAGTTTCCCTTTCCATTCAAATAATAATATATAAAATATGTTAATATTAAATTAAATGTAATTTGAAAAAATCTAATTAGCTTTATAGACGTTGAAAAAAATTAAGACACTATTAATAAGCTCTTCGCACATTAGGCTGTCATATGTTTTATCCTGCTCGCTCTCATGTATGTCAGACTCTTAATTTTTTGTATTGTTATAGGTACTAAATAAGTAAGATAAATAAATAATCGCAGTAGGCTTTGAAGCTAGTAGGCTTCGTGAAACAATAAAAAGCAATAAAACTAAAAACCAAATTAAAGACAGTATTATTTATTAATTGGAAACTGAGCTGTGAAGACACGACAAATTTTCTTAAGATATATATTTTTAACAAAAATTTAAACGTTCAAAGAAATCAGTTTTGCATAATTTAACCAAATATTTATGAAATGACAATTATTAAAGATATTGAAGTAAATAGCACCGCAACAACAGTGGTGGAAACGAGTAGTGGAAGAAAAAAATTTTCACTAAAAATCTATACTGTGCCAATTAGTAAGAAAAGCGAAACTAAACTGAATGCTGCAGGCGGGGAATTTAACGTGTCATCATCGACAGCATCAATATCGCCACAAGTGCAAATTAACGAGATTAAAAAATGTCCATCAAAAAACAATATTCCAATGAGAAACTTCTGTGAAGATGATCGAAAATTAATCGACTTACCTGTGCCAGCGTCCGTATCAAAACTAAATAGCTCATTACCAACATCTAAGCCAATGATAATTTTTTATCAGCGCTACCAAATATCAATCAAAAACTTACTGGAATCGTTGTTTGCGTTAATAGCGATTGTAGCGTTAGTTGGTAAATTTATGATATTGATAACTGCAATAGGAATGCATTTATGTAGACGATTAAACGAAATGCGGATAGTCGTAAACCTACATAGATACAATCAGCAAGATGGTGATTTAACTGACGAAACTGCAAATATACTGATACCGATATTTTGGTGGTTAATCGAATGGTTCAATGATTAAGTTTTTGTTTTATAAATACTTATTTATACTTACTTGAAATTCAAAATTTTTAGGGTAATAAAAGTTTAATATAAAATAAATAACAAATAATTTATATTTATTCATAATTTACATATATGTATTTTGTTGGCGTACACATATTTTAAATACGGAATTCTTTGCTGATATCTTTATTATTATTGTTTGTTTTTCTCAAATTGTTATGGTTGAATTAATCGAAAATTATTATTATTTGTTAATTAATCGTCATGTAATTGTATTAATAATAATCTACTGATCGATTTAGGAAAAAAACAATCTCGTGAAGTGTCACTTTCGATGGTTAGACTTATATGAATGGCCATATTATAAAATTTAAATAAGTATATTGAAAAAAGTACACAATTGAATTTTTTTTTTCTAATTTAAACACGTCTTTTTATCATAAACCAACCGAATTCGTGTAATTTTAAAAAAAAAATACCGCTACAAACTATAATATTGTCTTTGAAGTGCAATAAAACATCGTAACGAGCATTTATTAGAAAATCAGTTTTTAACATATTCTAAATCTACTCGTTTTTATGACATGTGTTTTAACACCACTTACTAAAAAAAAGTGCAGGGCTGTAAAACATTCATAGGTAATAATTCTAAATAATACATAAAATAGTTTATCACTATATAAAGGTTTCTAAATTGAATTTAGCTTTAGTTTAGCGAAAAATCATAGGAAAATTATGAATTTAAGGCGAAGAGACTTACGAAGGATTTATTATTGTGTTAAGCTAATGTTTGCGCCACTTCTGATTATTGCTACGCTACTTATAGTCAGTCTTATTACCAATAAATTTTCAAAATAAATAATCTTCAAATCGGTGTCGTTGCATATGTCTGAAACATAAGTATGCGCTATATGAATATTCACATTTTCTGAATTTTTAATTTTCCTTAAATCTTCTAAATGGCCTGGTCTACCTGCTTTATGAAACTAATTTCTACAATTTTGTATTTTTGATCCTCTAAGTGGATCATATTAGTCCAATAGAAGTTATAAAAATTGTACTGTGCGGCTGTACATGTATTTAGCATTTTGACCATCCCTGATTGTACGTATATATATATAAATGCCACTTAAAAGTTGAAATTTTTCAAATCTCTTTAAAAAATTCATATATAAATGTTTTATTTTTTTGTTTAAATTTGAAGTAATTGAAAGTAATTATAAAACTCACCAAAAAAAAAAAAAAATGTAACGATAATTACAATAAATGAAACATAAAATAATCACTTTCGTGTATATTTCTAATAAGTAGGTAACCTAAGTCATTGGCGTCCCAAATAAAAAACGACAAATAATGACCGAAATAATGGACAAAATAAATATGTAAGAAGATCGTTTGCCCCCTAAACATGAATACGCCCTTGTATTTGTAATGCTGAAGGCATTATGAATTTCGCCTTGAAATACACCCAATATTAGAAGGCATATTTTTATTATTTTTTTTTTTTTTAATTCTAGATTTAATTATAGTGCTTCTAATTACAGACAAGCGGCATTATCCTTACATTTGTCTCACAATTTATTTTTAAATGGTTTTTAAAATAAGGACGACATAAATCATAAGATTGAATATTTTTAATAATTACTATTTAATTGCCCAATTTGGCTTTATTTCAATACGGAGGAGGTGGGATGGAAGGGATAACAAAAATAATGTTAGAGGGTGAATTCAATAAATTGCATTAAATTTTAATATATTGGTTGTTGCGTTTATATAAACTTATTTCCGTTAGAATTATTATTCAAATTTAAATTGAAACTCTTACGATATCGGTCTTTTTTTATCGTTTCAAATACGTTTATTTAAACCCCAAAAATTATGGAAGTTCTTGCAATTTCTTTTAAGTTATTCACGTTTTTGCGAGTAACTATCTCCTCAAAACAAGAAAATAAAAGATTTCATGGTTTATTTAATTTAATGTGGTTTTTAATGATGTCTTGTTTAATTATACCAGCGGTAAATAAATAATTAATAACTTTGTTAAAAGACTAAAAGCTTGCAATCTTATATATTTATATATTATGGACCTTTCTTTTTCTTTATTTCAAAGGTAACATATTCGATGAAGAACATAACCGACATTTTAAAAGTAACCGAAGAATTGTATTTTATTGCCGGACAATTTAATTGCAGTGGTAAATATTTGTTTTGTGTTTTTAATCGACATCTACTTATGCAGATTAAAAAGGATTTGCAAGAAAATATTAACGAAAGTAAGATATTTGAATGCAACTAACTGCGCCATTCGATAAATTAAGATTTTACAATTTATTTATAGAATTACATTTGGAATCAACTATAAAGAACTATAAGAAGACGGAATACTTTGTTTCATTACTTGCGAGTTGCTTCATGGTTATTGTTGGGCTTACCGTACTTAACTTAATGACAACGCCAATTTTAATCCGTATATATAATCATTATTTTAGTGAGGCTGATATCCTAACAGTTAATTTGTACAAACTTCCATTTTCATTGAGGTAATTACGAAATTTCAAGGTTACAAATAAATAAAATATCATCTAAATATACAATAACATATCTAGTTTGCCATTTAATGCTGAAAAATCACCTGGTTTTGAAATAGCCTACTTGATAGCGACTTTATCTTTATTTACTTTGGCTGTGCCATTAGTAGCAGCAGATACATTTTTTCTTGGTTCATGTTTGCACATAACAGCTTGCTATAAAGATTTACAAAATATGTTATTAAATTTTAATGCCGATTATGATTATCGAAAGTATGTTATTGAAGATTTTGTGTTGTAGAAAAATAACTTTAAATATTTTTATTTAGATTAGAGGAGGTAACACATGATCAAAAATTACACATCAAGCGACAACTAGAGATATCTTTAAAGAATATAATGATCTTTCATTACAAGATTTTGGAGTAAGTAAAATTTGATGTTTTGCAGCAATTTCAGTTATTTTTTTTTTTAATTTTCTGTGAAGTTTCGATGTTTTATGTATGGTTTTTTTTTTTCATCGGACTAAATATTGTATCATTATCAACATTTTTGGCATGAAAGGGCTTGTCGCAAGAAGAGCGCAATGCACACTTATTTCATTTCGAGATAAAAGCTTTTAAAGATTTGAAGAAATCATAAAATCAAAAGTAATTTTAAAAAAATTAGAAAAGTTTAAAGCATTAGTTATTAAAAAATTACCTGAGTCTGGCCAAATTGTACAGAATTTAAATTTAGTTAAAAATTCATTCATTCACTTCATATTTGAAAAAAGGATTTTTTTTTCACTTTCACTTTGCTTTTTCTCAGGATTGAATGGAGGGATTTTAATAATTGACCTACCATTAGACGCTGGAATGCAAATGTTGTGAAAAGATTTTGCTTATGATCTGTTTTGGTTTTCGGCTCGAAAAAACAAATAAACTGTTTTCTGATTTCTTTAAAACGCATTTTTTTCTGATATTACGAATTAAAATCGACCACAGATCATACCCATAATCATAAACATATTTATTTTCATGTTGTCTTAGTTATGCGTCTAACAGGTCAATCATACAGTACTTTTTTAATAATAATAATAATTTTTGAAATGTACAGTATATAAAACAGGGGTGAATCGGGGTAATTTTAATCGAATATTGATATTTAAATTAGCAAAGCTCTTGGAGTTCTGCGTAATTGAAAACGAAATTTATTCTATTCTTTTTGCCCTATCTAAAGATTAACTAGACGGATATTGATCATTGACCTCGTTGGAAGCAGAATTAAATTCCCTTTAAAATACATAGGTTTTAGATTTGATCTGTGGTGGTGATAAAAAACATCAAACTATTTCGGACGACTTTTATGAATAAGCCCTTATGTGTAATATATAAAATTGTATGTGATACTGTTAAACTTATAATATATGTATCTTTATCTGAGTTGGAAAATAATAAAACACCTTAGTGCTTCACATACATAAATTTTATTAAAAAATGTCTTTAAAAAACGTTTTCGAGAACAAAGTTCTCATCATTAATTTCTCCATTTTTCAACTGAAAACATAGTAATTCAAAAAACAATCCAAAAAACCTAAATAAAGCATATAATTGATGGTGAGAACTTTGCTCCCGAAAACATTTTTTTTAATAGAAATTATATATTGAGAAACAAGCGATTTTGTACCATATCGTTCTATACAATTAGGATCAAAATCACCTGCCAGCGCAAATGGAATAAAAGGTTTTTGATTCTAATAGTCTCATATGTGAGAAACAATAATGTATTTTATTATTGTCCAACTCAGATTAATACCCTGCAACTTATTTCATTTGTTTTTCATCTGTGAAAATTTCGATAATTTAAAAAAAATAATCTTAGTAAGTTAAGAAAAACTATTCTAAGTTGTCTTTCTTTAAAATTAATTTATTCATCGGTCATACCTCATATATTCATTTATTCCTGCTATTTCTCAGATAATGTTCCAAACGTTACTCTTATTATCATACTTTGAACTAGAGCATCTGCCACATGAAGGGACTTAATGATCATCATCATCCGATCTCATTTTGTACTACATATAATGTTTATTTATTTGTTCATTTTATTTATTTATTTATTTTATTTATTTGGTTATTGGTGACATGACAATGAATGCTGGAATAGAATGCATTTTTTTTAAAATTTAAAAATATCGATATAAACACAAACTTTTTGAATTTTAATTTTAGAATTTCGAAAAAATTAGCTAGAGCTACAAGTGGAATGATTTTTACAGAATTTGCGGCAGCAATTATTATGTTGTGTGTATCATTTTTTCAATTACAGGCGGTGAGTATATTACTATAAAGTATAATAAATTTTTATTCATATTTTATTGTTTCTTCATTCGTAACACGCATTTCATTTAATCAATTTTAACTAACGTAAATTCATCTAATGGATACCCAAAAACAGATTCATCTAAAAGCACGGTTGTTTTGATTTAATTTTTTTTTTTAAATCATCATTAAAGAAGCTTTGTTTAACCCAGACTCAAGATCAATGATAATTTTACTTGATTGTTGCCATGCATATGTTTTATATGTGCTTAGGTGTAAAATTATGATCTTGTATTAGATTGGTTACGTTTATGCGCGCACATTTAAACCACTTTAAATGACTATCTACTATGCTCGCATTTGTGTTAGTGAGTGAGATAGTTAGTGCTTTAAACCAGTTTAAATGTGCGCGCTTAAACGTAGCCATTAAATAGCAACGAAAACAAATAAATTAAAAAATTAATGAAGAATCACTTGAATTTGAGATTTTTTTTTATTTTTTCTTAAAAAAATTGATTTTATATTCTATAAATTAAATAGAAACTTGGAAGCTTAGATTTATTTAATGAATAAATATAATTAAAAAAATAAAAAATATATATTTTAATTTTCAGCAACAAAATAATTTATTAAATAGATCTAATTCTTATTTATGAAATTTACAAAAATGAAAATAAACAAACAAAGCTCATCGTAAAACGTTGCTATAAGAGATTATTTTGAACAAAATATGTAAGAGACTGAATGTGATTCTGCATTTAATGGTTTTTATTTACGTTTTCTCGCAAAAAATGAACTTGAAAGTTTCACTGAGCCAACCTTTAAGCATAATTTAAGATTATTAACAATATTCAACGTTAATATCTCTTTTACCAATATCTAACGTTTAAATTTAAATCATTTCAGGAAAGTTCTGATGGCAACAAACCAAAATTTATTGTTCTTGGTCTTACAACAACATCAGTAGGCTCTTTGATAATATATTGTCTATTTAGTGATGAAGTATCTTTTCAGGTACGTTATTTATTTATTATTGATATCAAAATTTATTTCAATAAACTATAATAATTTCTTTAGGGATGTAAAGTAGCGGAAATAGCTTATCAGTCAAATTGGTTATATCTGTCACCTCACCAGAGACGATATATATTACTAATTATGATCAGAGCACAACGTCCATACTATTTTAGTGGATTAAACTTTGTTACCTGCAATTTAGGTAGTTTTGCCACGGTAAGCATAAATAAACCATATAACGGGTATACTCAAGTGGTGAAACGGGGTGTCAATGCACGTGAATTTGATGAATATTTTTTGTTGATTAATTTAATATTAGCACCAATTGCACTTTCAATTTACAAAAGGAAATTTACAAATGTATTAATTCACAAAAAATATATTTCTTACTTCTTATATTTATTCTTTTAACAATACTCACCTAGAGATTGGATTGTCTTGTCATTGATTACGCTTCATTTTCGGTCCAATTTGTCAGTTAAGCTCAGCTTACTTTCAATTTAATCAATTTGAATATACAAGGATGTAGCGTACTCAAGTTTTTTTTTATAGAGTTAACTTGATTTTACGTGAATAATTCGGTTTTTGAAATAGTTAAACTATAGCAGAAACAATTAAAGAACTTCACTTGGCCCGATCCAAAGTTAAATGACCCTATTTTGATATTTTAAGAACAAAATTGATGCACTTTAATCAGTACTCTGTGTGGGTATAGCCCACCACACCCATCTTCAAACTTGACCTTACTATTGACATATATAACGGATATCCGAAAACAGAAGTTTAAAAAGTTGACTCTGTTCTAAAGTTATCGCACTGACGGATATATACAAAGGGCATTCCCATAAAGTGGTTTCACCACTTAATAAAAGTAGGTACTTAGGTTTTAATGCAACACTTCTATAGGAGATCTGAATCTCACATAACGATGGCTTATTAAGGCTTAATAAGGCGTATCAACATTTTGCTGCCAAGCGATTTTGACTCTTATTACATAGGGCATAGGCATTATAATCGCTTGACAGCAAAATGTTGATACGCCCTATTAACATTAAGCCATCGATAAGTAATCATTCTATTGAATCATTCACTTTCATAACTAACTCAGAAACTTTTAAATGAGTTAATAGTGACAAGAGATCCAGGATGCCATCCTACTATGACTTACAAGTGTGTTCGTAGCGTAAAAGTTTTCAATGAAACGAAATGATCTTTGAAATTATAACAGTTTCTCAGTACAAAATATCGTATGCGAGCTGATTTAAGAAATGTGGACAAATCAAGCAGTTCTCCATACGATTTCAACTGTGTCCTTCTTTCTCTATTGTTAGCACTGTTTCTCGTGTGCTTGTTAAAAATAAATCTTTCAGAATTACCAAAAACTAATTAAAACGATTTAAACTGATTTTTTGGATAGTAGAATAGTGATACAATTCAGTAATCTCATCACGATAAATGTACGTCTAATGATTTTTTTTTCTTTTTTAGGTGATGAAAACGGCTGGTTCAATTGAAGCAGTTTTTCAAAGCGTTAAATAAAACACAAATATTACATACAAAAAAGCTATAACCTGGTCAATTAATCTGGCTCTGACTTCACATTTATAAATATATTTACTTCACATACCAAATTGTTTCACGGGTGTGTGTACAGAATTAGGATTAGGGTTACCATATTATGTAATGAGGAACAAATTCTGTTATTTTATGCAAATTAATAACAAATAAAATATGCACACATAATACATCTGAGTTCTGTTTTATTATTTAAATATTGGAAAAGATATGATAGTATAAGTATCTATTTTTTTACTCATTGTAGTACAAACTTATTTATTTCAAAGCTATGAAAATGAAGAAAAAAAAGTAATCTACAAGTGCCTAGCGCAGTGCTGGCATACATATTTCAAATGTATTATTGTTATTGACATATATTTTATGTCGTGGTTTTTTCGTCTTTTACTTCCCTGATAAAATTTTAATGGTTAATTAAATTAAATTGAATACACAGTGGATCAGCCGTTTTGGGAATCGAACTTCATTAGACTTCATTAGCACAGCCCAAGCAACAAAAACGGGCACATTTTTGGCACTGTTCCAATTATTTGCTTGTGTTCCTGTTCCCATTCATGGAAACCAATGAGCACATGTTCCGATAATGTTCCGAAACACATTTTTAAAACATAGGAAAATTAACATGTGTTTCTTTTGTGGGTATATGTAAGTGAAGACCATTTAAGTTCTGAAAATGTTCCCAACATTTCAGAAACATTTGTTTTGAATTTGTTTTGGAGCTTGTTTCAAAAAAAAAAATTATATTAAGCCGATAAATAAATATAATGATGGAAACAATATGGAATTTATTTATTATTTATAATAATATTTATAAAACATTTATTTTCACGCATTATATGCCCTAGAAACTAAAACGAATAATCTTTTTAATTATTAAATTTGATTAATTTTTAATTAAAGTTATTAATGACATTTACAGCGGTGAAAACACCGCTATCATGTAGAAAATGGTCTAGAACATCGAAATACATAGTTTTGTTATAATTTTTATTTGTAAAACACCTCTGTAATTAAAAAATAAAAAGTCGCATGTTCATTTCTATTAAATGGCTATACCTACATTTTATACTTTTACAATTTATAAACAAACGGGAACGAAATAGAAACTTGTTTCGATTTTATGTCCAAAAAATAAAATATGGGAAGAAAATGGGAACATGATCCGAATAATGTTCCTGAAAATAAAAATGGAAACATATTTTGAAACATTTCTGGAAATATTCCGAAACATTTTGTTTCTGAAACAGTTATGAAACAATTTCAGACACAATGTCGGAATTATTTCAAAACATTTTTTCCCGAAATTAGAAAGATACAAATTCAACCAATTTACTGGAAATTTTTCGAAACCTATCCCAAAATTAGGGAACCGAAACAAAATGGACACAAAACGGGAACATTTCCGAAACTGTTCCCATGCACCGAAAATGCTCCAGAACAGTGTCCAAAATGTTTCCGATTTTGTTGCATGGGAGTGTGATAGGGTTTTTTTAAAAAAAAATATTGATAAAAACCGTGTTCCTCTGTGTTAAGTGTTAAGTGCAATTTTGAGAGCTCTCGCTCCAATTAGTTTTATAGAAATAAATATGAAATAATGAATTTCAATTCTTCAATATTAAAACCAATTTACATTCCTATTTTATGACTATTATCTGAAAACGGTTTTAATACTACTGTAAAATAGACTTAATTGTTTGTTCTTTGTTGTGTAATATACGAGTAAATAAAGTTAAGAGTGTCAATTGTTACAACATCGGAATAAATAATTTATTTAAATCAGGTATAAAGTTTTCGTATACCGAAAACAATACCTACTACGAACATAACATACTTTTAAAATAATAATAATCTTTCAAACTATATTAGTATAACTTTTGAAATAGTGATCTTTTCTTTTTGTGGAATTATTTTTATAATAAAAATAATACATGTTTGTATGTGTTTCATTCAGTGATTTATTTCTATACACTGTTAAAAGACCCTTTTCGAATTTCAATTAAATTAAAATTTAATTTTGTTATTTATTTATTTTATTATTTATTTCAGTCAAATTATTGAAAAGTATTTTAGCTAATGGTGACTAATAAGTTGTTTCTCATTGAAGATAATTAATCATATGCCCGCTTGTATGCGGCTTCTCTTTGGTTGACAATTTCCATGAGCTGTTGATATGTTATAGTCGGTGGTACGCTATTAAATTGTCCATCTGCAACTTTAACTGCCCAATCTGCTCGATGAAATTCCGCAACTAAAACTGGATCGTAAGTGCGACGATTAGCACAGTTTGCGGTAGTTGAAGCTGAATTGAATTTAAATTAGAAACTTAATTAAATTAAACACATAAAGTATTGGTTTCGTAAATTTTTCTAATTTTCTTAGAAAAATGAAATGAACTTGCAGCTTGTTTTTTTTAACGTAATACTTATAGACATTATTTACTTACGTATTAAATATCCAAATGCACAGCACATCATAAACACCATCGTTAAAAAGCTTAAATAATTAATAGCTTTTTTATTTGATTGGATTGATTCCTTTACATATAACATGTTTCTCACTGTTTTTTTTTTTTTTTTAATTAAGAATTACTTAACTACGTTAAAGTTAAAAAGTTGACTGTTGAATGATTATTAATCTGCTCTCAATGCAATATTTATACAAATTTAGTTGGTTGATATCACTCGGGGTTACTTCTTATCTTTTACAATATTTTTTTTTTTTTTTAAATAATTTGTTTTTAATTCCAGTGAAATGAAATTCTTAATTAATGATGCATAAAAGAAAATATGATTGAATGTGCTGGAAATATGATACTGAAAAGAAAAAATATCTTTTTACAGTCAGATGTTATTATAAGAAAACAAAGTGGAATAACAATTCCATGAATTAAGAGAAATAAAATAATAAATAAATAAATACATTTTGCGATACCTACGTATTTTTACCAGTTTCTTGGTAATCTTATGAATTCTCATAATGAATTTATTGGAAAGCTATTTTTAGCTATCTAATTGGCTGAAAGCTGTCTTTTTTAATTACCTAAAATTAAAAAAAAAAAAATTCTGGGTCTAGCACCAATTTAAAAAAAAATAATATTTATTTAGGAAATAATTTTTGGTGAGTTTTGTTATTAGTGACATGGGGAACCTGAACGTAGGCCCGATAAGTGCCTATTAGGTGACAACCCTCATATCAAAAAGTATTTTTCAGATGTACTCAGTATTCAATGGGTGCGGTTATTCGCAGCAGTAATTCACCACCGTCCTGAATGGATCTTGACCGGTCTGAAAATAAAATTGTGAGCGGAGAAAACCGCACTGTATGCAAATCGTATTTTGGAAATAGAGGTAGGGTGATTTTGAAATCGAAGTACGGTAGTTTTTTTAAACCTACAAAAGGTACTATTTTATTCAAAATAGAGGTAGGGTAATTCTCTGAAACTTAAAAAACATACTATTTTCTGTTCAAAAACTTAAAAAAGATACTATTTTTGGCAAAATCGATAGGGTGATATTTTTTTCAAATCTCTGATGGGACAACACCCCTCTCCTCCACCCCCCGTGTGCACTTATGCATACCTATATATTAGGGTGGCAATAAAAAATCGAAGTTCGAATTTTCCAGATTACTGTTGATAGAAAAATCAGAATTGGTCTGAAATGTTCGTATGTGAATTTTCAGCCCTGTAGGTCATGAAAACCCGTGCGCAAAATCGACAAAGTTTTGATTTTTTAGATTTTGGGAAAAAACGACAGGGGGTACCCTCACCAAAAAAAAAAATTTTTTTTTTTTCTAATGATGCAAAAGTACGTAAAAATGTCTGAAATTTTTTTTTTGTATGAATTTTTTTTTTATTTTTATATGAAATTTTTTTTTTTTTTTTGGAAAAAGTTTTTTTACGAGTTCTTGCAAATAATCAGGGGAACATTTTATTGTATGAGCGTTTTTCGTTTGAGTGCTATCTTCAGGATCAATGCATCAAAAACTATGTTTTTTAATTTTTTTTATTTTCAGATCTTCACGTTTCAGACAATTTTACGTACTTTTGCATCATTAGGAAAAAAAAAAAAATTTTTGGTAAGGGTCCTCCTTGTCGTTTTCTTTCAAGATCAAAAAGCCAAATCTTTGTCGATTTTTCGCACGGTCATGAAAACAACTACAGGGCTGAAAATTCACATACGAACATTTCAGACTTATGCTGATTTTTCTATCAACAGTAATCTGGAAAATTCGAATTTTTATTTTTTTCCATACAAAAAATTGCCACCCTACTATATATAGTGAAAGCCAAATTTCAGATTAAACTATATATGTTGAAAATTCGAAGACAAACTTCTGACGAGTCTCTCACGTGGAGAGACGAAACTTGGCACCTATTTTTCTAAATTGTTTCCTCACGAAACCTGGAAGTTGAATCAGTTATTTCAGAAACCCCATAAGTCACTTTAAGATTAGTTGTTGAGAAATCAAAGAAAACTGTTTTCCCACTAACTGTAACTGCCACTGACAAAAATTTTGTTTTAGATTAAACCTCCTTTGGATGCCTAATTAATCTTGCTCCTGTAGGTGCTCCATATCCACTAATTAATTAGTTATTAGTTTTTAAAGCGCCTTGACTTATGGGGTTTCTGAAATAACTGATTCAATTATATACACGTGTATACGTATAAATATTTTTACTCAGCCATAAATCTTACCTATTGGGGATGAAGAACTGGTGTTTTCGTTCTATGATTAGAACAAGACATGTCTTGGGACTGTGATCCGATATTATTTATTATTTATTTATTTATCACACCGTTTTGAAAAACTGAACATAAAAAAATAGCTTACTTACTAGAATATACAATTTAAAACTAAATCTACAATTTAAATTTATCGATATCGCTCATTGTGAAAATACATAAAATATGAAAAATTGTTGATTTTATTATACATTTTCCTTCGAAAAATCTCTCTGTTATCACCAACTTCCACTTCAGTATAATCAGAATAATCAGAACAATAATTAAAGATATTTTTTAATCTATTGAATGGTCAACCCAAAGATAATATAGTACATAGACCATGCGTGGTGGCGCTGCTCGTATGTATTTGAGCGACAACAACATAACGCATATATTTGTA
>JAABKK020026012.1:0-16883 GCA_011634745.2 Catotricha subobsoleta | reverse complement strand
TGAATAAGTAAATAGAACAGACATTCGAATTGAATAAGTGAAGATCTTCACATATTCAGTTAAATAGAAAGGCCCTAATATGCCTTAACTATGTTACTTTGATTGTCAAGTTCCCAATACATCAGATAAACTTCATATTTAAAATAAAAAATGCGTAAGTAATTACGTATTTTGGATCATTTAGGATCATAGCTCGAACACGCCTATTATAGCAAATTAAAAATATGTTGTGACTCTAATTGACAAAAAATAATAGAGTTAAAATATATTTTTTTTCTTAATTAAATGCCTTAAGTCTATTAAAATCATAGATACAAAATAAATGACAACTAATAATAGAAATCAAAATGATTAATTCGAATATTTTAGATCCCAGCTATTCAAGGTTTCAAGGAAATTGCATTCTTACGGTGTTTTTGCAAAGCTCCGTTTTTCTGGATGGACTCGAACAGTTAATTGAAGAAAAGAAAAGAGTTAAATATAAATCACCTTGTGGACATCAAGAATTGTATACTATGAATAAAGTATTTTATTATTTGAGAATCACTAGATTTAGTGACTCTTTTCTTTTCTTCAATTAACTGTTCGAGTCCATCCAGAAAAACGGATCTTTGCAAAAACAGATTTGTATTAAATGTAGAAAACTTTAATTTCGACTATTTGATAAGCTGTTTGGACAAATATTGCTTTAATAAAGAAAATTTTCAATGCTGGCGCCATCATATACTTACCGATGCGAAACTTTTGAACCCAAATGTAGTTCCCGAAGAGGTTGATTACAATATATAATCGATTATTTGGGTTTACTGCGGGCGCTATTTATGAATGTAATTCTCGTTCCAAGTGCAACAAGAACAAAACGTGTTTGAATCTAGTTGTATAACAGCCAATCGTTATATTGTTGCAACTCTTTAAAACAAAATATCATGGTTGGGGTCTTCAGTGCTTAACTGATCAACAAAAAAGGAACATTTATATGTTGCTATTTTGGCATTGTTTTACTACATGTAGTAGTTATAGGAAAAATTGAACGTTATATTAATTATTCGTGCGAACCAAATTTATTTATTTAATTTAAATGTTATTTGGTTTCTACATCTTATGCTGGTCAGAGAGAAAGCTCCATATGTCCAAAGTGGAAGAAAAATTTGACTGTGAAAAGAAATCATATATATATTTTTAAATAAGCATTATTTAGCCGGGATTTTGTAAGTAGTTTGTCCGTTTTGACATATATGCGCATTAAATTAATATTTAAAAGTAATCGAAATGTCGAGAACAAAAAAACAAATTTTACGTTATACATATTACAGAAAAACAAGAATTGGTTGCATCACTCGAACGTTTAGGTATTAATAGTGCTGACGTTAATGCGCCAGGCAGTTTTCAGGCGGCTTGTTATTTTCAAGCAAATTGTTTTAAAAACAACCTGCTTGATTTAATTTGAATATCTTTGTCAAAATTTAATAATGAACTATAATATACAACCAAACACAAGCTTCGGTATTTGTTCATGTCGAAAAACATGAAATAAACGGCCTAATTTAATTGCCTGGCAAAAAAGCTCAAATTAAAGCAAGCAGCATGTTTTTAAAACAATTCGCTTGAAAAAACAAACCGCTTGAAAAGCGCCTAGCAAAAGCCGGCCTAACGCAATCAACAAAAACAAATTTACATTTAATCTACACATTAAAAATATGTTGTGATTCTAATTGACATAAAAGTAATAGTCCTGTAATTTTGTTTTTATATTTTTGTTAAATAAATGTTTTATGTCTATTAAAATCATAACTACAAAATAAATCACAACTAAAAATAGAAATCAAAATGAATAATTCGTATACATTAGATAAATGTAAATGCGATCCCAGCTGTTCACGAAAGGTTTCAAGGAAATTGCATACTTACGGTGCTCTTGCAAAGCCCCTTTTTTCTGGATGGACTCGAATAGTTATTGAAGAACAGGAAGGAGTTAAATATAAATCACCTTGTGGACATCAAGAATTGTATATTATGAAAGAAGTATTTTATTATTTGAGAATGACTAAATCTGCATTAAACGTAGAAAATTTTAATTTCGACAATTTGGTAAGCTGTTTGGACAAATATTCCATCGATAGCAAATTTGTATTAAAACCTGATATATCGAATGGAATAGAAGATTTGGCGATACCATGTGTTAATGTGTATAAAAGAAAATTACCTCCCGAATTTAGATATGAAATAAACAACATTCCAAAATACAACGTGAAACTTAACCTTAACACCGAGTTTTTGTGTGGATGCGATTGCGAGGATTATTGCTTTAATAAAGAAAATTGTCAATGCTGGCAGCTATCATATGCCGATGCGAAACTTTTTAATCCAAATGTAGTTTTCGAAAAAGTTGGTTATATATATAAACGATTATCTGAGCCGACTGCGGGCGCTATTTATGAATGTAATTCTCGTTGCAAGTGCAACAAAATGTGTTTGAATCGAGTTGTACAACAGCCAATCGATACATTGTTGCAACTCTTTAAAACAAAATATTGTGGTTGGGGTGTTCAGTGCTTAACTGATCTACAAAAGGGAACATTTATTTGTTGCTATTTTGGCGAATTGTTTACGACCAGTAGTAATTATAATTATGTGTACACCTGTGAATTAAGAAATATCGAATTTAATGAAGATTTGAAAGCGGAATTTAACAGAACTGTGGATTCGACATCGTACAACAATTATTACGATAACGAGGAATTAAATTATACTATCGACCCCCAAGCCAGGGGAAATATCGGACGTTATATTAATCATTCGTGTGAACCAAATTTATTTATGCAAACAGTGTTTGTAGACACCCATGACTTACGTTTTCCTTGGTTGGCATTTTTTACATCCACACGAATACGGGCAGGTACTGAATTGACCTGGGACTATAACTATGAGTTGGTTTCTGAAATAGAAAAGCAGATAAAATGTCTATGCGGAGCAACAAACTGTAGAAAACGTTTACGTTAAACATGTATTAATATTATTGTTAGTTTATTAGTACATACATACTATTTTCTTTTTTAAATATAAGTTTTATCTTATTTGTTCACAAATTTAGTATTTTGAATACTTTCTTAATAAAAAAAAAAAAAAAAAATATCGAAAAAAAACTTCTCTCTTATTCTGACGATACCCGATATTCTATATAGGATAACCGCTTAAACAATTTGGGCCTACTTGATTTTGAAACTTGCGCTCACTATGGAGCTTTTCTATTTCTATATAAATAATATTGGCTTGTCAATGTCAGAAGAAAAATGTCCAAAATTATTGCATTCGTAAATAATAATCAAATAAAATGCCGCACAAATTATATATGAATAGATCCTTTTAATTTTATTGTTATTTAGAAATTAAATAAATTTTGAACCTATATGCAGGTGAGAATATATTTATTTTCTATGGAGTAGTTAATATAAAAACTAAATTAATTATACGCATATTTTTAGGTACAATTTTAAATATCAGTCAACTGTAAGCATAAGACTCAAATATTTTGAATAAATATGAGACATAAATGTACAATTATACAAAAATAGAATACGCGCAGCGCAACATCTTTTATAAATAACAATTCAAAAACTAAGTAATAATAATAATAATAATAATAATAATGTCATTAAAAATATCTAAGATTAGGAGTCGTCGCGGAGCAAATCGACGTGATAGAAATTGGCGTGATAATGAAATATTAGCATTAATAGCCATTTGCGATGAATTAGGTGTTGTTGAACAAATGACAAACAGTCGTGGACGACGCCTAAATTCGGAAATATTTGAGGATGTTCGAGATGATATGATCAATAAAGGATACGATTATACAGCCTCTCAATGTTTTAATAAATTTAAACAACTGAAGTTTTCTTTTCGAAAGATGCGTAAAAAAATTAAAGATAATTTGTTGAGTAGTAAAGTGCTTGGACGTACATCACTTTCATTTAATTTTTATGATGAAATGGAACATTTAATGCGGTCACGATTAAAAATGATTGATCAATCAATGAATGGTAGTATTGCAGGTGGCGATGATATGGATACAAGCATTACGAATAACGATGATGGCGACAACACTAGCGATTGTTACTTTGATACAAACGATCGTATGGCACAAATTCGGTCTGATTCTGAATTGAAAGTGAAATTTTTAAATATCGATATACTTCCAGATATTGATAATATAAAAGAAGAACCAGTAGCTACTAGTGATCTCGATCAGTCATCATTTACGGCTGAAGATAGAATAGATGATGAACCAATTTTTACACAAAAACGTAAAAGCCCTAAGAAAACAAAAACAAAGTCATTCAAAAATTCTAGCATTTTGAATGAAATCGATAATGATGAAGAGAATTCAGAACATTTTCAAGAACCGAGTACGCACAGTGATATTTACGCCTCAATTAGAACGAAACGAAATAAAAATGCTTACGGAAATGCACTCAGACAATTTTCAATGGATCTTCGATGCCAACAATTGGCATTGCAAGAAAAATTTATTGCAAGTCAACAAAAATTATTAAAAGAACAACGTGCATGGGATTTGGAATTGTTTGAACGAGAGGAGAATCTTTTGAAAACTATAGTCTCTAGTTTTGTAAATAAATAAAAATTATTAGAAAATATATAAATTAGGGTGCTCCAAAATTTTTTGAAACCATTTCGAAACCCTTTTGAAACCGTTTCGATACAGTTTCAAAATGGTTTCAGAAACAGTTTCGAAACGGTTTCAAAAAAGGTTTCTGAAACGGTTTCGAAAAGGGTTTCGAAACGGTTTCAAAAGGGTTTCGAAAGGGTTTCGAAACGGTTTAAAAAAAATTTGGACCACCCTAATAGATATATATGTAAATACGAAAGTATGAATTTATTATGTATTAAATATGTTCATTTCTATGATCTAAATTACAAACGTAATATTTTAATGTATTTTGTGTTTGTGTTTGCGTTCGGCTGCCACAATTCTGTTGTATATCTGGTTGTTTTACACATTTATTTGTTGACCAATTATTTACATAAAAATCGTTTTTTGTTTGACAAAAATTATGTAGAACACAACATGTTATTAATAAATCCGGTACAATTTTCTTATTAATTTCTAAACGTTTTTCAGCCAAACCAAATCGTCCACACAACATACCAAATGTATTTGCTACGAATTCTGATAATTTTTTCAATTTTTTATTAAATAATATTTGTGAGGCTTCTTCTACATCATCAATATAATTGCTGATGATCCAAGGTATTCCATTGTTATTCGTTTGTGCATATAATAATTGTGGTATTTCTATTTGGTCGATGGTAATTTTATTCTGAAATTTAAAAACAAAAATTATATTTAAGCAATCGTTCAACAAACAAAAATCAACATTTTTTATAAACAAAAGTAAAACTATACCATTGACATTAAATGTTCAGTTTCTTTATAAAAATCAGACTGTCGGAGAACCTCTTCATCTAATTGTTGACCTTTAGATGCACTGGAAACACTTCTAAATCTATGTAAAACAAAAAAAAAAAGAAGCAAATTTATATTTGAAAAAATTTATAAATGGTTTTCAATTTTCATTAATACTCGTAATATGTTATTTTCACTTACAAATGATTGGAATCAATAACAACTTGTAAAATAATCGATGTATTTCGGTCAGAATTTAAATATTCTTTATAATCGGGGGAATTTGTTGGAACCGTAATATGAACATGATATGTTCCTAAGCACCCAATAACTTGTGGTATAGATGTAAGTATTTCAAAATCTTTGGAAATCTCTTTACATTCCGTTGCGCTGGGCAGTACAATATATTTCGGTTGTAGTTTTGTACAAACAACTTCAATGAATCGATAAACAGACTGAAACACTGTACTGCGACTAACGCCAAATTTTTTACCAATCACACCATATTCACAAGATTGTACTATACGATATAGAGCAATAGCTGTCCGCTTCTGAGCACTAGTAGCTTCCCGGTTACATTTTAATTTATTGGGTAATGGTTTCATTTCATCTTCGATTGCGGCCACCAAATCATCAAATGTGCTTCGTTTCATTTTGAATGTTTGTAACCAATCAGTATCGCTGAATGTTTCCAATACAATGTGATCCCACCATTCTGTATTACGTTCGATTGCTTGTAGACGACCAATACGAGGCTTAACAATTTGCATTGCAGCAAGTGCTGCCTGTGAATTTAATGTGTAGAGCATTTCTTGATAAGCTTGGAAATTGGCGGTAAGACGACGACGGGTTTGTTGTCGGCTACAAAAAGAAATTAAGAATTATTATTGCTGTTCTAATAAACAATTAAAGAACTAGAGTAATTTCGCCGTCAAATAATTCATGGAAAATATGTATATTATGTAAATAGAAATTTAAATGAAAACAAACCGTCGTCGTATTATACGCTGATGATGCATATGATGTTGCAAGAAAATAGTTAAGTAGAATTTTGCACGATTATCCATCTGGTGTTTAGACGTAATACAATTTAATTTGTTAAATTTAAGATAACTTAGCAGTTAAACAAATATAAGTAAACAAATACACAATAATTTACAACTAATATTTATATTAAATGACAACAGTGCTTTCACATTCTCGCGGGTACGTTCGAAATGTTTTGTATACTATAGACTTTTGTCTCATTGAAATTATGTAAATGACTTTTCAAGGCAAGCTGGAGAACCAAATTATGATCAGAGAACGTAAATTCAAAAACGCTGATCTATTAGAGCGTAATATGCTCATTCGTTCAGAAAATTCAACATTACTTCGAAATCAAAGTTAAATTCAGAAAATATAATTTCCGAGAAGCATTCAGGAATTTCAATTTGTCTTTAGAATAATTTGAAATAATTAAGGGTGGCCATACTAAACTAAAATAAAATGTTTATTTTCTTATAAAGTATTAAATTTCAATATCTTTGAATTCATACAGCTAGAAGTCGTTACAATTATATGCAATTCGCGGATTAATTTTCAGTACTACATGAAAGACTCCGACGCTCAAAGACACTCTTTGATTACGAAAATCTTTGCCAATCTATTATTTTAAATTAGAATAAACCTGGAATCCGACTTTATGATACCCAATTATGTCTTAAGCTATTAGCATACTTACAAGACCGTCCCGAAAAAAAAACTCTGTTTACAGTTCTCCCGCTAGAACTCAGCGGAAAATGAGTTCTATAGATATATCGATTATCGAAATGGCTTCATTTTTTAAGTATTCATTTTCACAGTTCACAAAACCAGCCCAAGAAACATATACTGTTTACATCGACATGGCTACCATTCCATCATTCTGATCATCTAGCAATATTTTACTCTTTTAATAGTTCCCACGCTAAGGCTCAGCGGAAACGAATTTTATATAAATGCGACTTAATTTTAGAATCTTTCGGTACTTTAGCATTTCTTTCGGGACTTTAGCAAAAATCTTTCGGGACATTATCAACACCCTCCCCGCAGAACTACCGTTTTAACTGAATTGTATCCAATTTGTTCCATTACCCCAATAATCATCGGAGAATATTTAATTTAATAACATTTAAGCATACTTTTTAGTCATTTTGAAACTAACCGTGCTCAAAAATATTGTATAGTTGCCCTAGAAATCATTAATCATATGGTAGGAACTTGGATTATCGATATTTTACTAGGATTATGGATTTTGCGGGTAAACTATACAATATTTTTGAGAACGGTTAGTTTCAAAATAACTAAAAAGTATGCTTAAATGTTATTGACAAACAAAATTCAAATATTCTCGCCTAGAAGTCAATAATTTCAATAAAAAAAATTAATAGTCGTAGGTAGGATTATCCTAGCGTGTGTATGTTAGAGTAAGTTTAACTCATCCAACTTTTACACTGTGGTCGATTTTTAAACTTTTTTTAACCCCGAAGAAAACCATATAGCAATTCTGAAAGGTCTTGGCCCCCATATTACTGAATGGTATGCCAATATGTCAGATTGGTGCCCATTTTCGAGAAATCTCGAGTTGAAGAATCGAATTTTGGCATAAAGTGATCCATTTCGAATAGCTGTAGAAGCTAAACGAATAGACGGATTTTCGTGATTAAAAGTGAGTATGAAAGATAATTGCATTTAGAGTTAGAAAACGTTCTTGTTTTAATTTCTGTTTTTCGAACTTTCGAGAAATCTCGAATTAAAAAATCGAATTTTGGCATAAAGTGATCCACTTCGAATGGCTGTAAAAGCTAAAGGAATAGACGGATTTTCGTGATTGAAAGCGGATATGAAAGGTAATTGCATGTACAATCAGAAAACGTTTTTGTTTTAGTTTCTGTTTTTAGAACTTCCCGTGAAAAATACATTTTTTTTTTTGGCAAAAAAATTATGCATGGGTCAAAGGGTTGCTCCCGTAACGCCAGCCTAAAAATTTGCCAAATCTTAAAAGAAGTATGTATATAAGATTTTAGTGCCTTTTAGTACTTTTTAGTACATGAAAAGTTTTTTAGTACCTCGATCAAGCTCGATTTATCACGACTTCACGATTTCTAAAAGTGACCTTTTACTACACTCGGCCATACGTATTTATCGTTTGCGTTACGGAAGCAACCCTTTGACCCACGCATAATTTTTTTGCAAAAAAAAAAAATATTTTTCACGAGAAGTTCTGAAAACAAAAATTAAAACGTTTTCTAATTCTACATGCAATTATCTTTCATATCCGCTTTCAATCACGAAAATCCGTCTATTCGTTTAGTTTTTACAGCCATTCGAAGAGGATCACTTTAGGCCAAAATTCGATTTACAATTCGAAATTTTTCGAAATTGTGCACCAATCTGACATATTGGCATACCATTCAGTAATACGGGAGCCAAGACCTTTCAGAATTACTATATGGTTTTCTTCGCGGCAGACCCATCGACCACAGTGTTAACTAGATAGGGTAAAATCGAAAACGCTTATTCTTTGCTATTACTGTGAACATGATTTAATTTGAGCTACTGCATTTAAAGATTTACTCATATTTTTTTCTATTTTATATTCTTGACAGATGGATCCAACCATAAAATTTGTCATTCAGTAATGAATAAAAATAAATTGTAAAGTTGCAGTAGATAATAAATAAGAAATTATAAAAATTAAGTACGCATTAAAAAAATAAAAAATTATAATATAAACATTATTAAATATTTATAAAGAAAAACAAAACGAAAATTAAAATAGAAAAAAAACTCACATCAAACAAATTAGAATGAATCGTCTAGAATACGCCCAGGCAAAATTGAAAGAAGATGAAGCCTTTGTTGCAAAAGACAATAATATAAAACTTTACGATGGTGATCAAAAAGTATGTAAGTAATATTTTTGTTTCCCTTATAATTGCACAGAGGTATTTTATATTTATACCAATAAAATGTTTTTTTTTTAAAAAAAATTCTGCAGACTGGTTATGAGGATGGTGAAGTAGTATTAACAACTCATCGTTTATTTTGGGGTCGGCCTGGTGAAATATCCCGTGGAATGAATGTGATCAGTTTAAATTTGAAATATATTATAAACATGGATGAGGAAGTGGCCAGCTCATTTCTGTTCGGCAAGAAAAAACGAATTATTTTGAATTTAAAGGAACCGTCTGCGGATAAAACGCCTGGCCCAAATGATTACAGTCGGGCTCAATTTATTAAATTATCTGGACGCAATGGTGTTGATGATGCATTTGTACAATCATTATATGAAACGATTATGGCACGCATTTGGGAAACAAGTGAAAATCCAACATCAAATAATGCCGATCCAGATGTGCCACGTATTAAATTGCGAACAGGTATTGTTGGCATAGAACGTAATTTACAGGAACGGCAGAAACAAACCGACGAAAACATTAATTTAGCATTTAAAGATTTGAGTAAATTAATGGTAATGGCTAAAGATATGGTAGCTATATCAAAGGTAATTAGCACAAAAATTCGTGAACGACAAGGCGATATATCGGAAGATGAAACTGTTCGATTTAAATCATATTTAATGAGTTTGGGTATTGATGATCCGGTGACAAGAGACAGTACACAAGGTAATGATGATTATTTTAATCGATTGGCAAATCAAATTTGTGAAATGCTATTGGATCCGATTGATGAAGTTGGCGGTATTATGTCACTGGCTGATGTTTATTGTCGCGTAAATCGTGCACGTGGCTTAGAATTATTATCACCAGAAGATTTACTACATGCATGTCGTTTATTAAATGGTCCTATTAAATTACGACAATTTCCAAGTGGCGCTATGGTTTTACAATTGGAAAGTCATGATGATGAAGCAGTTGCTGCTGATACAGCAAAAGAGGTATATTATTATTATTTGTTATTGTTTCGAAGTATTCTACGTCATTTTTTCTTCTAATAATTACATTTTCATTTTTCGACTTTAGGTTGAAAATTCAAAATCATTAAGCGTCGAGGAATTAGCCCGAATATTGGGCATTTCATTATTATTAGCCCAAGAGCGATTATTAACTGCCGAGCGATCCGGTAAAGTGTGCCGAGATGAATCAATTGAAGGTTTAAGATTTTATCCAAATCTATTTATGCAAAATGCAAATTAAATTGTAGTTTTGTGAAAGGTTTTATGATGCCACAAAGTTAATACATAATATATTTTATAAAAAAATGAATTTGTATAGAAATACATTAACAGTCATAACACAAATAATCTAATCAATTAAAAACATGAAATAAAATACTTTAATCACATATAAGTTCAAAAATAAAAATCACCCAGCTTTCAAGAAATTTCTTTTAATTCACAACTGTGAGAAACTTTTGTAAATAAATTAGAGCATAAGCGTCATCGAGAGTTAATATACGGTGAGTTCGGTAATGCTAATGCGCTCGGTCGAGCAAACAGAACAAAGCAAATCTACACAGATGACTTGAGTGAAGCGAGCAATTCATAATAACCGAACGGAACATTTCTAAAACTAAAGAATAATGACCCTTTTCGATAACGTAAATATAATCATTAACTAAACATATTTTTTACCTTTTATATTTAAGGCCCTTATCCCACCTATGACGCTAGCGTGTGAATTTATCATGCGAATAGACTTAACTCCTAAACGGTTGCTCGTACAGAAAATAACACACGAATTAAAACTTTACCCATTTTTAAATACGAACACTTCTCTAATACAAACTTTTTCTGTACGATCCACCGTTTAGAAGTTAAGCTCATTCTCATGGTAATTCTCATGATAATTTGATTTATGTTGAGAATTTAACATACGAATGGGTTTAACTTCTAAATAGAGTATAGAGATGTAACGGAACGGTTTTTTTGAAATCCGTTCGGAACAGAATCCAGCCATCTCCGGCTTAACCGGAATTTTGGCCGGAACTCAAATTGGCCAGATTTCAGGCCGGAATTCGGCTTAATCGGAACTTGAAACGATTTTTTATTTAAAATTTAAATTTAAAACCGCTTCATGTTCTAATTAAATTTTAAATAAAGTATGAAATGAAACACAAGTTTTTAATTTTTAAGAAAAGCTGTTTTTTTTTTACTAAAAGTAAATAAAACTTTTTTCGTAGTACCAAACAAAAAAATGAAAATTTTATTATACACAACACAAAACATTAATCGCTTTTCACATAACATAGTCTATGATTGAATTATGATTCATCTTTTAATATATTAAATTATTAAGTATAAAAGTTAAAACAAAAATGATATTCTTAACACGCTTGAACAAAAATATCTTTTTTTTGTGAAAATTCCAGCCAAAACAGAACTCGAGGCCGGAATCCGTTTTCTCGGAATTATGTTGAAGTTCCGGCCGGAACAGAACTAATCAGGATGAGTTAATTCCGACCGGATCGCCGGAACGGAACGAAATCCGTTGCATCTATACTTCTAAACGGTGGATCGTACAGAAAAAGTTTGTATGAAGGAAATGTTCGTCTCTAAAAATGGGTAAAGTTTCATTTCGTGCTATTTTCTGTATATGAACGGTTGTGGTGGCGCTGTTGCATACAAATTTTGCGTGCACATTGAAATTCCATGACAGTAATTACTCATTACTCTATTAAAGTATTATTACAGCTGTACTTTTGCCTCAATTTTTTTCTAATCAGTTAAAAAACAATAAATAATTACTTTTGACATAATTTGCTTTTCCGCATTTCATCACATTTTTCTTTATTTTCCATTTAATGGCAGTGAGTAAATACTGTCATGAGCAAATTTTGTATTTGATGTCTATTACACGAATGAATTAAATAATAAAATATAAGTACATTCAAGTGATAAAACCATTAGTAACTTATATCAAACTCTTTCTTGTCTTTCATGATTAAAAAAATATATTAAATCTGGCGCCATCTATTTTAAAATAGTATAAAATCGTTTTGAGAAGTTGGCATCAATGTTATTTATCGATTCGTGACACGCTATGGATGTATTCGACCAAATAGTTAATTACTTCTTCTTCTTCTTCAAAAAAAAATACTGAAAATATATAAATATTCCATGACAGAATATGCGAATAAAAGTTATATAGAAAAAGAGATAGACATAGTACTTTGTAAATACCGGCTGCCAAAACATTTTTTTTCCATTTACCCTTATTTCAGTACGAAAAATCAGTTGATGATAAATGTGCGTTCTTTCTAACATTTTTAAATAATATAATTTAAGGCAATCAAAAAAAAGATAAATAAAAATAATAACGTTAATCGCAATTACAATAAACCTAAGTTCATTTTCATATTTGTGGATTCGTAATATAAAACATATTTTTAATTATTCAATAGAATTATTGAATTTTGTTGTGTAAGTAGTTATTTCAAAGGAAAGAAAAAAAAGTATTAACTGTATTGACATTTGTGTTCTACTTTTATAAAATCATTGTGAAATTATTTCGTTAGCTATACCTCATTTTAATAGTAAAGTAAAAAATCGTAAGCTCGCAAAATATCATTCGTGTATTTAATAAATTGAATGCGAAACAGTGTGTGGAACAATTGATATTTTCGTTTGTGTATTGTTCGAAGCAACATTTTCTTAGAAGTAACGGGGTACCTATACTTAACAAAAAATACTAACTGTTGCTTTAAAAACTTTATTATATTACAAAGAAAAGTTTATTAAGTAAAAATTTCAATTTCTAAACAATGGTGCTCGAAAGTTCATGTTGGGCAACTGAAACTGGATTTGGTGGACAACCACAATTATTTGTTAATAACGATAATCCCGTACAGCGGCGACCAAAAATTGATTTTTTTAATGTGACCGCACTCGGTAATATGACGAATGTAGATGATATGATTGGTCGTACAGCGGCTGTCTCGCATATATCATCAAACGGTTATTATGGTTATGCACCTATTGTTTGTCCAACATTAAATCCAGTAACAATAACCACAACATCAACCACAACAATCACAACCGACACAATAAATGCATCATCGGCATTTAATAATCTGTGTGCTAATAATGATGATGACAATACTATTATAATTGGCGATGATGCTATGATGACGTCCGATGAACAACAACAACAACAACAACAACAACAGGTAATTTATATGGAAAAACGTAAGCGAGATAGATGCAATCAAATACCTGAATATCCAGTGCAAGCAAAACGTTGTCGCCGATTCGTTGAATGTGAAGGTTTGTGTTGCATTTCAATTTTATATTTAACAATTTTCAATGTATTTTTAGAATGAAATATGTTTGACCTCATTTCAATATATATTTCTGTATAATATAAATATATACTTATCGTATAATTTCTATATTATTTTATTTTCTTGTCACAGATGTTCAAATGAATGAAGATGATAATTACGATCAAATAAAACAACAATCACAAATAACATCTGAAAATTTAATATTGATGCCAATAACAGCAGCAACAACAACAACAACAACAACAGCTAATGGATTTAAAAATAATATAATCGGTAATAATAATAACATCAATAACAGTTCAACATTTGAATCAACCTCATCAACATCCATTTTGCCGCCATCGGCGGCTGTTGTTAGTCAAACAACTACAGCCACCGTACACGATATCGATAATATTAATAAATGTCATATTAGTTGGAGAATGATGTCGCATATGAGTTAGACCGCATATTATAGAAATGTAGCGATAACCCGGTTAACAAACAAAAAGTATTAGAACAATTTACCGCGCATATATGATTTACATTTTTTCCTTCGATATAGCTATAGAATTTATTCAAAACTACTTTCAATTAGACAAATGTCGGGAGAGTACGAAACCAAAACAAAAAAGAAAATAATCAAAAATATCAAAACAAAAAAAAAAAAATTAAATAAATAAATAAATAAATCCAAAAAGTCCATCACAAAAAAGTAATACACACTAAAAAAAAAAATATCGCATCAAAAATATTTTTCATATTTCCAGCAAACACATACAATCATCATCATGCAGTACAAAATAGAATATGTGATTTAGAAAATCACAATTATGATAAATTGAGTGAAACACCATCGGAACATTCAGCAGTCGCCCATCAATTATCTAAAAATATAAATACAACCGTTATTCAGACGACCACAATAATACATTCGAACAATTCATTGAACTTAAAAAATGCAAACTGTAATGATGACGATGATAATGTGGAAAATCAAATGGAAAATTTATATTGGCACACACACGGTTCAGCGTTTTGGCATCATAACAGCATCATTAGTAATGGAAACTTGGATACGATTTAAATTAAAAAAAAAAAAAAACAAAATTCACAATTATTTAAACGGCAAACGCGTACTTAAATTTCATATATTTATGATTTAATTTCTAAATGATTTTTTTTTATTTTTAATTGGATTTTTTTTTCTTTTTTTTTTACTCTTTTTTTATGGCCTTCAGAAAATGCCGGGCATACAGTGATTTATTCAGTGTTTTAATTTTGTTCCTTTCTTTATAAAACTTTTATTATTTCTTTTTATTAATGTATAAAAAAAAAGAGAGAAACTATATCGCTGAATTCTTAATATTTTTTAGTATTAGCTATTAGTATATGGAGTTAATTTGAATTTAACAAAATGAATTATTAATTTTGGAAAACAGGATAATTATTATTAATTTCATAATTGAAGGGAGCTCAGAGCCGAATGTCATCTCAAATATCGTTAAAAAAAATTGGTGACAATAATTTTGTTAGCTATTTGCGACTATATTTCCGCTATCGAACTCATAAAAATCCACAAAATGTCAGTTGGTCACATCCATTGGATCGCTGAGCCCTTCAATTAGAGTTTTGTCTAATATTTTGGTTTTTTTTTTTTTTTTACCAAAAATGATGAAATGCTATGACGAATCGCATATTCATTCTATTTCTTAAAATTATACTTAAAACATATTACTTGGATGGGATGAGATGGATCCATCCCAACCATATTACTTAGTGTTAATCATATTTAGTAATAAGAACATAAAAAAAAACAAAAAAAAAACAAATTTTTAGTTTTTAAGAAGAATTATAAAAGAAAAAACATGAAAAGAAATTGAAGATATGAAAAGTACCTGCTTACCTTCTTATATCATATTATTAATATTACTTTATATCTCAAATTTTATAATGAAGCGAAAATCGGATGATAACTTATATATAAATAAATAAATAAAATATATATATCTATCTACATATATGAAATTTATACACACAAAGAAATTATGATTAAAAATGTTTGATAAAATTATATACTTTTAGACTTACCTTATGGAATAAAATAATAAAAATCAAAATAATAATCTGCTATTTTTTTGTTTTTGTTTTTGTTTTTATCTTCATATTTACAGTTTTAGTTTCTCTACATCCATTTATTTATAAATTGTTCCGATTGAAGTGACGGAATTTTGATATCTGTTATTAATTTACGCATCTTAAGTTTCAAAGAAAAACAATTTAAAACATATTTGGACCAAACTAATAAATATTTACACAATTTACACAGTTATACATTTTTTGTGTACATTTTTTTAGATATTTTAGATTAAAACTCTTACGAAATTTTTATATGTAAATAAAAAGAAAAACTAATCTGTAACCAAATACGTGACAATAAAAGCGTTGTGGTGATTTATTGTTTATAATAAATATTGAATAAAGAAAATAAATATTGTATAAACATTTTTTTTTTTCATTATTTGGGACTCATGCGTGGCTGTGTTCCAGAGATTGTTTTTTTACAACCTGGAAACTGAACTATGAAGAGGTTTGTTTGAAATATATTATTTTTTTTGTACAGAATAGGCTGGAAGTAAACTCGAAAAAGTCTTGTCATATTATTTGAGAATAATGTCATGATTTTATACAAAAAGGCTTCATGGGAAAGTTATGCTATCTAACCAGCAACGATTGGGTGTCGAGAACGATCTACCCAAAGCATTTTTTATAATTTTCATCACAAAAGAAATGATTCAAAATTTCCAATTCTTTTCTCATGGATAACAAAAGAAATATTTTACAGACAGAATCTACTTAAAGTTTCAACGTATTTATAACCAGGTTGTACTCGCTTAGAAGTTATGAATTTCCGAAGTTGCTTTGTTTTTTGGCTGTTTTTCCTGGACTCCAATAGACTTAAAAACCATTCCAAACATTTGAAACTTCTTTTTACGTGATTTAGATATGGACTTTTTTTTAAGAATATTTTGATTTATTTGCTTTTTTTTTGTTAAAAAATTTATTAATTTTAAATATTGTTACGCCATTCCTAATGCCTACTATTTAACGTTCAGTAAATCAAATCATTTTGCTCAGTAAATATATTAAATGTTCAGTAAACGAAAAATCGCATTTAAAAACTACATTTATTAACAGATGACCCTAGCGG
>JAABKK020026001.1:0-16883 GCA_011634745.2 Catotricha subobsoleta | reverse complement strand
TTTTTTTGAGAAAACAATTTTTTTATTTTGGTGCAATCTGGAAAATTTTAAAATAATGAAAACTCGGTCACCCTAATGTATATTGTTGAACATGTATAGTATATATATATATATAGTTAGACAACTATAGTACTATTTGTTAATTCTTTACTTCTTTTATTTGTTGAATTTTGAAAAAATAATTAAGGATTATGAAAATGATTAGTTAAAAAATATAAATTAATATATTACGTTAAACTATAAAGCTGATTTTGAATATCTCCGTAAATATTAATGTCACGATATTTTCAATATGTTTTACACCCCCACACTTCCCTAACATCGTAGCATTGATATTCTTGGAGATACTCGATAAAGGCTTATCGAAAATAAGCGCTTAATTTAAAAATTGGTTATTTAATTCACAGGAATGGAATGATATGAATTTAAGATGGAATTCAACCGAATACGGTGGAGTTAGAGACTTACGAATACCACCTCATCGTTTATGGAAACCAGATGTACTTATGTACAACAGGTAAATTAAATGTGTAACCACTGATTCAATTAATTATTTAGTTTGTAAATTGTTCTTCAAATGTTCAGTATAAATTGAAATATTCATTTGAACATATTTATGAACTTCATGTATTCAAGATTCTATTTGATCGACCGAATAATAGAATATTATATTTTCAAAATCTAATCGAACGATTACATAAATATCAATTATCATCGGATTTAAAAAAAATCGAATGTTTTAAGATGCGGGTGTATCTGTTCAGAAGTTATGATTTATCAAAGTTGACCTAAAATGTCGTTCTTTCAAAATTTGCAATTCATAAAATCCATAAAATAATTGTTTATTTCATTTTAGATTAAAATTTTAGATAATTTAATAAGCTTTTCAGCAATACCAAAATAATGTAATGTGCTTATCATATCATAATATATATTATATTATATGAGAAGGCATCAACAAAAATGTTGTATGACATTAAAGTCATTAAAATGACCATAACTTCTGGATTAGTTCACCAAAGTACCTAACTCATTAAGATACCGTTGGAAAGCTAATTAAATTATAAAACTAATGAAATGAAATAAATATATTTTTTTGTAATTGGGGCACCAAATTCCGAAATTCGAGAGAGTTGAGAATCCTATTATGTATACTTGGCTATTAACAAATCAGCAGGTTCATAAGGACCAGTCAATAATCATCATAACTAAAAATTGACCCATGTAAAGAGAAATAAAATTCGCATGAAAATATTAAAGTAATTAAGTAAAGTACTGAATCTGAATGCTTTCTAAAATACACTATCTAATTTCTCATTCCAAATTTCTATTAATGTGAAATGTAGCACTCGCATTCTGATGGAATCAAGAACAACAACAAACAAAAAGAATTGAGAAAAACAACTTTATTACAATCCTTATGGTTCTAATCTAATGTGTCAGTTGTGCGTATTATTTTGTACATATTATATTATTGATTTGTACCATCTAGAGGTAATTTTACTGGTTTTGAGCGTACCTATTATTGATGATATCAATATAGTGAATGTGTTTAACTTAGCGTAAATCGATTTCAGCCAGATTTGATTTAATAACCTTTCCCATTCAAGTCAATACAGATCGATTGCTGTGATTGATACCCTAATATTATAGTTATTGTACATCGCTACATCAGTGTCACGTACATAACATGCACAGTTGTCTATCGATAAATATATACAATATATTTAAACGACTAGTTATAACATTGGGCAATTTTATAGTATGGTATAGAGAAAAGATATTTAATAAAATAAAAGTTTTTGGCTAGTGTTCTATTGCGGGCCCCACTATTCACAATTTCAATATAATGTAGGTTAGCTAATAGGTTAGATTCAATTTGAACCCAACATACCGATAATATTCAATTGGCCAAAACTTTGCGCATTATTTACTATATAGATTTCAAACATATAAAATATTTATTGTCATAAATAATCATAAATTTTATCATTGGCGCACGATCGCTTATTTATTTCCATTTATTTACAATCAAAATATAAATTGGATGGCATAATATTTTCTCTTATTGTTATGAATAAATATTATATTTTCAATGCTGGTGAATGTTTTGGTGATGCTTAAGTACGTCAGGGCCGGCGGGGGTTATTGCGAAGCTTGTAAAAAAAAATATTTCTACTCTATTTTTGTTACATTACACCCGCTTATAGTCACTTTGTTTTTGTTTCTCAAACTTGAGAAAATAAAAAAAATACGAATCCAAAATACTTGATTTTTTTCATAAATAATGTAAAAAGAATAGAAGAAAAATTGAAAGTATTTAATGGAATATGCAAATAAAAGAGAAATTTCTGTTATTTATTACCAAACACAGCGCGATTAGCAGTTTTGTGCATAATAAATATCGCTTCTATTGCATTTAAGTATTTCTATGATGTTCGAAAATCGTTTCAAGTAGTAGTTGAGTTTTTAATTCTTTTTGGCCAAGACCCGAGGCTGGTGGTTTGCTTCCTATGTCCTTCCGCCGACCCTGCTAGTAGATACTAATACATAATATTAACCAATTGTATTATATATAAAGACATTTGAAATTATATAATGTCTATCAAACATTTAAACAATAATTTACAAAATAATATAAACCTAATTGAGATTTTGAAGTATGCACTTATATTCTAAGGGTAGTTTAAATTTTCTTAAATATATTTTAAAGATTATTTTCACACTAATGTGCAAAACATTGATAATGATATTATTCATTATTTTTTTTTCAGTGCTGACGAAGGCTTCGACGGTAAGTATTAATTATTTATTAAACTAATCATTAATTTTTACTTATGAATTTATAATTATTTATTCTTAGGTACATATCCAACAAATGTTGTTGTAAGAAATAATGGTTCGTGTTTGTATGTACCACCAGGAATTTTTAAGTCAACATGTAAAATTGATATAACATGGTTTCCATTTGACGATCAACGTTGCGAAATGAAATTTGGTTCGTGGACATATGACGGTTTTCAGGTAAGTTTTCAAATACATATAAACCAATTAAAAAGCTGAAAACTTTTAATTTAGTTGCTTACCTCTATCTCTCTATTTACACATGACATATGTCTGTATGTCTTTTATGTGTGATTTTCTAATTAACATTATCTATTTCGTATTAAGTAGGTACTAAAAATATAACCAGTATAAATTTCTACGCTACATTATATACCAGTTGTCCGGAATCAAAACTCGCTAATTACACTTTTGAAAAATTTGCTTAAAACCGCAAAAACACTGGCATTGCTTCTGTTGTTCGTCAAAATATCCCGATTTATATTTTACGCTGTTTTGATAACTCTCCATTTTTTTAATAAAACACAATTCTAAGACATGTTTATAAAATTTGTTTTCATGAAAATATGCAGTGATGCGTGTTCAACTCAAAAAGAAAGAAGGAAAACTTGTAAATAGCGAGTTCTGATTCTCGATGATTCCCGATGATTCATATTATATACCTATATATATTATATATATTGCAAATAAATTGCTAAACAAATTTTTAGGTAAAATTTTGTAAAGCTCTATCGTCAAAGGTTAGGGTGAAGAAGATATAGAAATACCATAATAACAAAATCCAATAAGTATCATTGTTAGATAATATAACGATCGTAACCGTACTTGGATATTTTACCAATAAATGAAACCACATACAAAAATAATCATCTCTCAACACCTGACCCCTTGGCCTTCTATATTTCTCATCCATATTATACATATCTATATATCCATAATATTATATTTGGTCGTTCTGTTGTGATTGGCGTTGTTTTGTTTCAACAGCATTGTGTATAATTCCTTGTCCTATATATACCGTTCGTCGTTAATAATTTATCATTCTCTATACACCCCAAAGCCCTACTTCCAAAAATTTCATTTCACTTTGCAGTATATCATAAATCATTTCGTACAACACAGGCTATGTTTAATATATTGTAAATACATTTTTGTTATACATTATTTAGGTAATGTTGACTGTGTTGTGTGATGGTGATGATGCTCTCTATATTTACATTATAAGAACTATATCATTAGGAGTGGAGAGGATGTTTGTATATGGCCTATCCTATAATAACTTATTATGTATTAAAGCGACGAAACACTCGATCCGCGTGTTGCGCCATACTTTATTATTATTGTGTATAAATTAGATGAAATTAACACTGATTTATGCAAGCTGGTTAACATTGTTTAAAATATATAGTTGACAACAATAATTCACCATTTATGACATAAAAGGTATCGTAAGACCATCTAATGCAATTATGAAGTTTTTATTAAAGATTTTGAAAAGATTCGGGAGAAAATAATAGCTGTCTGTCTGTCCACTAATTTAAAATAGATAATTCTTAAATTATACACCTGAAATAAATTGATAATATTTAACGACAAACTTTCAGAATATTTCATCTATAATTTTCAATAACGTTTATGAAATGGTAATTTTATGTCAATTTAGTTTTGAATAATCCTTCTTGTCTGAAGAAATTTGTAACGCGATTAAATTTTTACACAATTTTCACTTTAAATTCTGTTAAAATTTAACTTTCTGAGTAAGAAATAAGTGTACTTATAAAACGTTTATAATTTTCGTAAAATTTAATTATAATTGAATGCCATTTATTATAACTAATCCTGACCATAACAGTTTGCAAACGATTGTGTCCAATTTTAATTGTTTGTTACAATGAATTGTTCTTGTGAATAACATAACATAAATGAATTTTGTGAAAACCACAAATTCTTATTTACCACCTGACGATGTTGGTCAACAGACCTCATTTAACATAGAAGTTAAATGCTAGTAATTTTAGTGTTAGGTACGTTTCAAAAAGTCCAATTTAAAAGTAATTCACTTTTGAGGTTTCATGTTTTTACATGACCTGACCATTGAAGTTTTGCACACTTTCTTTTGCTATTCAGTCAAACCATGAATCTTATACAAAATAGATATAATATTCATTTTGTCAACATCAATAGCAGCAGTTTTGTGAATAGCATAACTATATCCATTTGGCTATAGAATAACTTCTTGGGTCTTGGGTCATTGGTCATTTTGAAAATTGTATTTCTTGGAAAACAAAATGTTAATAATAATATTATTTTCTTTTAGTTAAACAAATCATTTTTACCTTTTATTTCAAATAATCAATAGATCGAGTTTAACCATAACAACTTCAAAGAAACAATCCAAATGAAAAGGAAAAACCGAAAGTGAATAATAGACATAAAAAAAAAAAACTAATTTACTTCCACTTCAAACTATGTTTTAAACAACTTCAATCAATTCAATTCTTAAAGTAAATATTATCATTCATGCCCATTAAATTATTTCTTTCAGAATTTTCACTTTGTTTTGTGAAAATAAATAAATAAAAAAAAGAAGAGAAATAATAAATAATGAAAGGAATGAAAGTTCTTCCATTTGAAAAGCTTATAAAAAATGTTTGTCTTAAGAATTCTTTTCTTTTAATTAAGTAATCTTTTTCATTAATTATTATGATCCCAAAACCAACTTTTGAAAGAACATTTTAATGAATAAATCAAACATATAATATAACGCACATATAAATACTTGGCATTCTTTTCTTTTTGTTTTTATATCATTCAAAAGCAATGGAACATTAATTACATTTTTATATAATTTATATCTATCAGTTTAACAGGAATACCTCTAAAAAGCTCATCAACATAATAAAACAATTAATTTATTTTTGCAAATGGAAAAATTGGGCAAAAATTTAAATTACAAAAACAAAAAAGTAAGCAAAAAAAAAATCAATTCTTTTCTCTATAATAACGTGATAAGTACTTTTCCTCTTCTCGTTTTCTATGTGAAACACAAACAATTAAACTAAAGTTTTGTACGTGAATTGACTCTAAAAGGTAGACTAGAAACTGAAATTATCATCCACATACCTACTATACCTATATATGTACTTGCTTATATAACATCTGATATGTATTTAAAAAAAAAAAAAGAACCTTGTGATTTTGAGAAGTTCTTCACAAAACTTTTAAAAACGGTTCTTTATTGAATTTTTTTCTTTTTTGACAATGATATATTTACACTATGACTAATAACTATTTAACGTCTTGCACTTGAGTCAATATTTTTTTACGAATAGCAATAGTGAAATTTACCTAGAATTGGATAGTTTTTTCAATAGTTCACATTTTAAAGATTTTCAATCGGTACACATATATATATATTCATGTATAATTTAAAATATGCATTAAATATTTGTTATATTGCTTAATTTATTACATCTTTCTATTACTACTTCTGATGTTCTAGCAACTATATCCCTTAATTTGTTTTGTTTTTTATTTTTAATTATCAACATAAGTAATCTATTTCCTTAATATGATTTGTAATATTATTCATCAAAAACTAATTGCAGAACATTTAAAAACTATTTCATCAAAACAAATCTTTGCTCTTTGGTAAACTAATTGCTCCATATGCAAATGGTTGAAGAAAACAAGAAAACTGTATTCACGATTGTAAAAGCATAAAATCTCTAATTTTTGTGATCCAAGAAAATATGTCACATTTTAGATATTTAAGTGTGGAAAAATGTATATTCCAGGCTCCTTAGACCATTAAACATTAATGTTAAGCAGTGTTCGGAATAGCTGCGATATCATTAAGTTGAAATGATGATCATATAATTATCTCATCTAGATGATCTAGAAATAACGTGGTTATCTTTCATCTTCATCTAGATCAAATAATATGTACGCCATCTCATTTCATTTCGCGCTTTCTTGGTTGAATTCGAATATTATTTTGGCTGCCTGATGTCCTGTAAAGCCAAGCTGGCTACGGCACTATATTTACCAATTTTCAAAGTTAAAAAGATTTTGGAAAGTACAATGTAAACATTATTATATAGGTATAGTAGAAAATGAACGATATTTTTTCTATAAATATTAATACAAATGCCATGAAAAAAGTACTCCGGAATTTAAGGTTCAAAACAATTACAATTCAAAGTTACAAAATATCTGCATAATACCTGCAACGTACTTTTAGCCTTCTATCTTCAAAAGTATTATAACGACATGGCAACATTGGTCACATGAACAGACATTAAAGAAAATATAACATAAGATCATTTAAAGCAAATGACTACAAAATAAATTGAAAACAATTAATGTCTGATTTTTTGTTTGTAAATATTGAAATCACATATATATAGGATTGCATTATAGGGTGGATCGACTTTGTTTTCTGATTCGTATTAAATGCGATTTTCGATGTTCTGTAGCGACCAACAAGGTCGAACTTATCGTGGCTTTTTTTTAACCTCAAGGTTTTTTTTTTACCTCGTATTGTTTGTTTTTCTCAATATTTTAACGATTTGAAAATGAATGAACCTCTCTGTGCATCGTTTTTATGTTTTTATATATGAAATTCTCACTGTTTGTTTCGTTTATATACACAAATCTAAGAACGAACGTTCAACATCACTCTCATGTTATTTTAAACATCGCAATCATAAGTCGCTTTATGTCATTTACTTACAATTATCAATTATTTTGAGAAAAAATTCAACATACATATAAAAATAAAGTAATTATCCTATAAATAGATGGGAAATGGTTTTCCCAGCTATATAAAAAATAAATCTATTGTAGTTCTTGTCTAATATATCTAATTAGAGTAAAAGATGCAACATGCAACCCTAAACATGAAAACTTTTACCATGATTTTTTTTTTTTAATTCAACTCATTATTTCTAACTTTTCGATGCTTTTAAAAAAAAATTTCACGAATTAATTTTATTACAAACTATTCAACTTTTAAAAACTCTTTAAATCTCAACTAGATTTAACTTTCTTTTCCATTGTACACTTAATTAAGATGTTTTGCTGTAAATAAATATTAGCATTACATTCCGTTTGCAGTAATGATTTTTAGTGTACGTGATTACGTTAGGTAGACATCATGACTTTACATTTTCTTGTACATGAAAGAAGAAAAAAAGTAATACATAGCAAATCCGTTCGTGCAAAACCATTTACGATAAAAAGCAAGTTTATAAATAAGTTTTGTTTAAATTTCTCTTTCCCTTCGTTCTACATCAAAATATACAATTTAAAAAAGAAATAAATTAAAACATGAAATTAATTTAAAACTGTACTAAAAATATATTAAAAAAAAAAGGTCTACATGTCCATTCTTTTTTTTTTTATTTTCTATATTCAATATACATTACATATATATAAATAAAATATTGACTGTAGTCAATATATTATTCGATAGTAAATTCTATTAAGAAGAAAAATGAATAGAGAAGTATAGCAAAAAAAAAAAAAAAAAACTGAAAAAGGCATTCGCTGCGGAACATTCTTCACCACTGACTTTCATTCAACTAAAAAGAAAATAAGATATTTTCTTGCTTCTATTTTGTTTGATATACGGATAGTCAATAGATAGCACAATGTCAAAAGATAGTAATCTAAGCGTATACACAGCCAGTTATGCCCTCGAACCTCGAACATGAAACCTCACACAAAACTTCTATAACTATAAAAGGCCATAAATAATTTTTTGGAGTATTATATATATATGTATTTAATTCGTGCAGTGAGTGTTTTCGCTTTAATATATAAAAAGACTGGATATAACTTCTCTACTTTGTTAAATACGAATAGACAGATTTATTGCATACAAGAATCTTAGATTTTTATTCATGTGGAGGTTTTTAGTTAGTTTAAGCCTTGCAAGCCAAACTGTATATCACAAAAAAAAAAAAAAGAAGAAGAAAATAACCAAATGGAAATTTGAGAGCTTTTAAATAAATTAGGTCTTTCTTTTATATATATTTTAGATGAAATGGTTTTTTGTCATCATTAAAAAAGATAAAACGAGTTCAAATCTATTTATTATTACATTTTTTTTTTCTTTTTTTCTTTCTCTCTTTTTTTTTTATTTTTTATTGCACTTTGTACAGTCATTTTTCAGAATAATGAGATGAATTTAAATACGATAAACTCGCATGAATATAGAAATGAAAATTTTCTCGCATTTAGCTATGCTTTGGCTTAAATACCACAACAAAGCCTTTATCTCTTCAATATAAATGATGAAATATTTCAACCATTTAATTTATTCAAAGTAGACGAAAAGCTTGTTCATGCCGTTGATCCTGGCCACAAAGTATTAACTACAAATCTATTCACCGTTTCATATAATAGCATTCCATAGAAAACAGCAATTAATCAAAATCGTTAATAAATTCAATCTCGACTCGTGTCAAAATAGCATATGGCATGCCGCATGCAGCCTTATACATAAAAGCGGGAACATTTTTTTGAATATCGCCTGTCAATTTGTATAAAATTTTACACTCGACAAAAATAAAATAAATAAATAAATAGGATATTAATAACAATGTGAAGAGTATGTAAAATTAATGATTTGAAATTAATCAAAAGTCACTCAAAAAAAAAAAAAGAAAAGTGTTTTCTAATATGTATTTAGATTTTCGAATGAAATAAATATACTTTTCAAATATACAATGAAACATTTTAAATTTTGTTATTTGTCTATACATAATACAATAAACATAATATACATTGTTTGATGTTTGTTTTATTTTACCCCAAAAAACGAGAATAAACATATAATTATATTATCGTCTGCCGGAACATTTTATACGAAATACTTTGTAATGGTATGTGAACTGACTAAATTCTAAATCCTATTTGTCTTCAAATTTCTAATAGCTTTAAAATTTAATATCCTCGCTTATATTTCCTGACTGGAAACCACTAAATATTGTGTACTTGTATTTTATGTTATAGTTCTTGTTATACACAGTAATATTATTATCAAAAGCAAAGGTATTCAAAAATATGTCTATGCTTAAATTATAAAATTTCCTTATTTATATGGATTTAGGGGGGAGGTATATCAATATTATTATCATACCTAAGGCATATTCACATCTCTACTAAAGTGTAAAGATGAAGTAATGCTATTTATTATGAGAAAATTAGAATTTCTCAATAATCGTTTAAATATACTGGCACATTGTTACAATTTCTACAGAAAATAAATTTATGGAATGTTAAACCAAAAAAATTATTAAACCAAAAAAATTATAGCTATTCGAGCAGTTATAAATTATATTTCGTTATTATTAATACATATTTGTATTTTTCTTCTTATATCTATTTCATACATTTTACATGACGAATTGGTCACCACTCTCAGCACATATCATATTTTGAATATGACTAATATTTTATTATTCAATTATTCAATTATTCAATTATTCGTAAAATGTAATATCCAAATGAATGAATATTTCTAAATATTTGTGAATATTTAAATTATTGAAAATATTTCTGTGTGAATATTCGAATGCATATCTGAGAATAGAAAAGCTCTGAAATTTAACCAAAATTGCCAAATCTTTACTTATCGAGACTAATATTTATAATTATGGGTTCAAGAAATAATTTTGAAATAACATAATTTTAAATCGATTTTACTTATTCACCGCAGTCATTTTTTTCTTTTTACATCAATAACCGCGTGGATTTTCTGGAATAAAATATAGGTTTTAATCAAGCTTTATTTGTAAAATTATTTTATTTGTTTATTTTGGGCAATAGCGAATTTATTTGAACTCTATCTACCCATTCCATTAAAACATTAAATCCGTGACAGTTTTTCTCAGAACGCAGTCAGAGCTAGACTACTGAAACCTTCTGTGTAAAATAAGAACGCAATTTTAGCGGTCATTTCCAAATGTAAAAACTATAGATCTGACCGTTATTGAGAAATATTATGGATTTAATAGGCATGGAAGATAAGATATAAAACATTACACCGCATTCTATGACCTATTTATTATACACATATTTATGGAATGGCTATAATCAAGACAGGTGTACAGTGTATGGATTTTAAAGAAATATTGTGAATAAAAATTTCAATTCAAATCAAAAGTTCAAAAGTTCAATTTGAAATTAAATTAAAGCGGCTTAACCTCAATTGCTTAAACATTATTCAGAATTTTAAATTGAATTCTATTATCTTTTAATGGACCACTCTTCGCTCGTGAAATTATCGGAATAAATTTCAATTAGACAAGATTTATTTAAATTGATTGTTACTCTACTCAACATCGTAATTAATAGTTTTTGACATAATTTGTATAATTATATTTCATCGTTTTAAAATAAACAAAAAAGAAAAATATATTTTATTAACAATAATAATAATTAAAACTACTAAACATTTGTAATACAATAAATTTATACATAACATAATTTCACATCATTTATATAATTTATCTCAATAACATTGTCGTCAATTTGTTATGTAGAATATTTAAATAATTAATAGGTATAAGAATTACGTGAGACATAGACATATAACATAAAATCTAGAATAATAACCAGCCCAGCAACAAAGTTAAGTAAACGTAAAAACATTTTCTTCAATGAATGTGAATAATCCTTCAGATTGATGTATTTAATATATTATTAGATATTCTACCGCACAATTTATCAAATACATAACAACAGCTAAGAACAAAAGTATGTCGCAAAATGTTTGAAATTTGTTTTTGGCTTTGAAAGTGTGAAAATGTGACGTCGTTTGTCGATTATGTTTCAATATTTTTTTTTTCTTCTTTTTTTTATTGATGATCTGGATATAGAATATAAAAGTTGAATTTGTTATATAGTACAATAGCTGTTGAGAATTATCATATGGCTTAAGTTTTTTGTACAGATATTTAAAATGAGTATCCATTGAAAAATATTCCTGGTGTCACTTTTGAAATTTTTTGGTTTATTTTTTTTTTTTTTATCATATACAAATATGCGAATTGTAAATGATTTTAAATGAGTAAGCAAATTTGTTCGTTGATAACTTCCAAGTTGTCTTTAAAATGTTTCCCGTAAGTAATGAACGAAAATGTGTTCTAAATAGAAAGTATTTTAAAGTTAAAATCCTTAATTTCAGCCGATTAACTCAATATCGAGAGGTTTTAATAAAGCTAAATTTTAACAGTTTTCCGGTAAGATTAGAACACTTCTGGATAAGTCACTGAGATTATAATCTCCACATTAATGATTAGAACTATAATTCTAGTTAAATTAAACATTCCAATTTAAATGCATTCACTGAAATAATAATAAACTTTGATTTCTGAATTAACAATAATTTCACATTGAATTAATTAACAAAAAATATTTCTATTGATTGATTAATATGTTCCCTCTAAATTTTAGACAACACAAATTAAAGACAATATGTATAACAAAATGTTACCAAATTAATGCATAATTCAAAAACATAGAAAAATGTTCAATTAAAAATCAAATGTGTGAAATAAATGGAATTGAATTTATAAACGTAAGCGCACCTAGACAAAAATAATTTCCTTTGGTTAACGAAATAAATATATCATTACCTCCATAAATCAGAATATAAGAAAAATACTTGGTAGAAGATTTAAAGTAAAAGGAGTTAGCGAAAAGTATACCCAAATCAAAGTCGACATTTGATTGTTTGTCATTTTGTAAGTACACGGATGTTCGTTGGTAAAATATTAGCCTAGGTATAAATTATGTGGGTTGAGCTTATATGGTATTGATATGTTTGAAATTAAGATGTAGAATTACAACTGGTGAATGTTATTTTATTTTTCTTGTGGTTCGTTTCATTTGATCTTGATTTTTTTTATATTTTAACATAAATGTAATTATACCTAATCAAATCATGTCCGAAATATCTAAATGGACAATTTACAATTAACTCTTGGCTCTGTTTTTTTTTTTTTTTTTTATAAAATCATTTGCAACACAACTAACAGCAATAAATTATTATTCTTCTGTGGACATATAGAATACAAACCACAGAATGGAGAACAAAAAATATGAAAGCTCATCATAATAAAGCTCTATTTGAACACTGAAACATCGAAAAGTATACATTCTAGGACAACATAATTTATTTCCACTTTCATATTCCAGTCCATGTTGCGGTATTTTTGTTGCATATGGAAAATATATAGACAAAAGTGGAATTTTTTGATAATATTAATATAGCTGAAACTGTATGAAACATCCACCTAATTTATCAAAATATAAATGGGATATCATCTGGCAAATTTCATTTTTTTTTTATATATATGTATGTATTTTTTGGTGTATACAAATCCTCTTATATTTTTGCCCAATTCATTTCTTTGCGAATTTGAGTCACGTAGTAACGTATTCAGTCTGTCTTCAAAAATTATGTTTTGGTAACAGAAGCTTCTTATAAAATATATTACACAACAATATTCTCTGAACATATTTAGATCTCAACAAGCAAATATTTCATTTTTTTTTTTTTGTTTTTTTCTAGTCGGTTTTTAGTTTAAATAAATAGATCTGTGGTTCGTTTGAATTTATATCTGCTACATTTCAATGTAAACCATATCAAAATATTTTTTTTCTTTTCACAAGTACCATTCGCTTTTATTTTCTATTGAAAACCAAAAACCGTAATATTATCTCAAATTAACAGAATAAAAGTTTTCAAAGCAAAGTAGTTTCGAATTTAAAATGAATGAAGTTTATGTTAGTATAATTAATTCATTATCGTGTAAATATAATATGAAATACAAATACTTTTATTACAATATGAATTTCTCATTAAAATGAAATTTACAAAAGAAAAAATGCCTTAAAAATAATAAAAGACGAAAATGCATTATGGAATTATTTAGACAATGTTTAAGCACACAATATTTAAGTCATAGCAAAAATTTACATTTTCGGGATATGCAAAGAGAAGCAAAGAAATATAATATATTTTCAGTTCTTATGTACACCCAGTTATAGTTAAGTCAGTCTATTATTCTGATCACAATGTGCACACATATAGGATATAGTTTATCTATAGAAATTATTCTTATATAGACTGAAAAGTATTTTATGCAAGTTGTTATATGCAGATATATGTATTTCCAAACTAATAAAATTTATATAATAATAGAAATTTATATAGTCTAAAGTTTAAACTCTAAATATATTGCACTTAACCATATATAAATATAAAATATGAACGAACATACAAAGTCTAATCTCGATGTACTACTTTGGCTTTGTAATTTATACAACTGCGATATGATAATAAAATATATAGAAAATATCTCATGCATTTATGCATTAACAATGAGAGTACTGATTCAGATTCTGAATCCAACATTTTATAATGGGGCATACCGAGCCGTTTATTAATGAAATACATAATGTATATGACACTAGGTCTATAGTATCGCGCCAACCAACCTGATATTTTCTCGCTATAAAAAAAAAAAATAGAAGAAAAAAGTGCCGCAAAACATATCAGCTACTTTTGCAGCCAACGAATGTGCCTAATTAGGCGTATATTTTTTTTTTTTTTTTTTAATTCATTTTACTTTATTTATATATTTTTCTTTATTTATTTAGAATGTTACCTATTTTAACTATAAGAGTGAATACCAAATATTTTCTTACTCTTTTGACAAGCCAAACTTTATTATTATATATGTAGAAACGCAAATATTTAAATTAATTACTTAGAAAGCATTTTAAAATCAGAACCAAGAAGAAAATAAAAATAAATAAAATTCTATCAATAAATCACAGAATTTTTACATTAAATTTAGGAATTAATCTTAATCCGGATATATAATCTAATTTTTTAATCAATTTCCTTTTATTTAGACAGCCACGAAATCTAAATTGTGTATAATGTATATATAGCAGCGCATATATCAAAATACCTTGTATTGTTTGAACAATTGATTGATTTACAGTTGTATTATTATTATTATTTTTATTTCTTCTACTTCTTTCGTTTATAATGCTTCTTAAGAGATCTAGGTCTATTATGTATTTGTAGCCATTCATGAGTACAATTGAAAATATGGCTGTGTGCAGAGTAGATAAAGAAAATCGAAATTATTTTCTATTTGATTGTAATAAGAATTCTGTATTCGGAAATATTTTGAAAATGTTGGGATGCTAATTAAGAATTGTAAAATGAAATTGTGTTAAATGTATACTTGAAATTATTTATTAAAGCAACATATTGTTCAAACAAGGCTCACCTTTCCAAATATTCAACAGTCTCTATAGCCTATAAATCAGGCAAACAATCAATCTTGTTAAAAAAAATAAAAAAAAAAAAAAAAAAACATTATAAAACAAAATCATTCACCCGAAATAATTTAATATATCGAAATAAAACTTCAGCATAAACTTGAAAAGACAAACAATCTTAAGAGCTACAATAATAGGTAATATGAGCATGAGAGGTATCAGATTCAGGTTCGTAACTATGACCGTGTATAATACAAAGGTTCATATATATTATAATTTTCCCCAACCATCTGACTGTAATTAACTAATTAATTAAACAGAATTCTAATTATATTTCAATATATATATATTTTTTTTTTAAATAGCTGGACTTACAACTTCAGGATGAAACTGGTGGTGATATTAGTAGTTTTATAACAAATGGCGAATGGGAATTATTAGGTAATAAAACAATTATCCTTTTTTTTTATACGCAAATCGATCAAATATTTTCTTTTCAATAATTACATATTAACCAGTTTTCTCTTTTGTTTTTCAGGTGTTCCCGGTAAACGTAACGAAATCTATTATAATTGTTGCCCCGAACCATATATCGATATAACATTTGCAATATTAATACGTCGCAAAACACTTTATTACTTTTTCAATTTAATAGTGCCATGTGTATTGATAGCATCAATGGCACTCTTAGGTTTTACACTGCCACCAGACTCCGGTGAAAAGCTTTCACTTGGTAAGTAGAAAAAAAAAGATTTCACAATTTTAAATTTGTTTCCTTTCCTTTTATGTAATTGCAATCTAATAGAATGAAGTGAACTGAAAATTGACGGTGCATGAGCGATAAAGAAAATTTATTAATAATATATTTTATCATTTTTAGAGGAAAATATACTAAAAGTATTTAAGTGCTATTAAAGTTCTTTGACTATGATGTTCTGTGTGCATGTTTTGTAAATTAAGTATATTTCCAGAATTAGTTTTTATTGTTTAATTGGTAATAAAATTTAAGTGTTTAATGTACAATTTTGGTTCATATTTTACGTTTTTTTTTCTATTTATTATTATTATGCATTTATTTTATTCGATATAACCTAACAATTAAGCAAATTAATAATAATAATAATAATAATGAAATAAAGTTTTTCAATAAGTTTCAATTCATTTTATTAGTCTTAAGACTTTAAGAGTAAAGAAGCTTAGAAACTTTCCGTTCTTTCTTTCTTATTTCTTATTTGTTATATAATTGAAAATAATCGTTATATAATTGAAGTGCCTCACAAAAGAATTGTTCAATAAGCTATACTACAAAATTTTTATCAACTCTTTTCACAGTCACGACATTTTCAGTATAGGACATCAATCTAACATTATTTACTCCTCTTATATTTTATATACATATTTAGAAATACATTATGATTGTAGAATGTAGATATAGTGAAGTGTTGGTCTTGGTAGTATGAACTTCACATAATGTGAACCGATTTTTTTCTACTCCATAACTATGGATTGAGTAGTGAGTGAAAAAATATCATATATAAAGTTGTATATACTTTTTTATATTTGTTTTAAAATGAAATAAAATTCTGTGTTTATTTGCTGTTTATTATGCACCTACGTGTAGTTACATGAATATTTCTATATATTTTCTATTCGTCTTTTCTATAATTAATTAGTTTTTGATTCGAATTAAGTCATAAACTGCATTATTTTTAATTATCTACATTTTG
>JAABKK020026000.1:14929-37779 GCA_011634745.2 Catotricha subobsoleta | reverse complement strand
TGAAGAGAAAGAAAATAACAAAAAAGAAAAAAAAATGATATGTGCTAATTTATTTTTACTTATATTTATAAATAAATGGGCAGGTACAGTGTAACTAAACTATAAGTAAGTAATAGTTTAATTATATACGCGCGTATTCGATGTTTTTAATTCCATTTTTCCATATTCGTTATTTTGTACACAGTAGGACTTGTTGTAACGTATATAAATATTGGTAGTTGTAAATCGTATCTACACAGTATAGATATAATTATTATCTATACATAACTACTTTAAAACATATTTTACCATGGTCACACTTTTCACAACAGCTTATAATATTTATTTTGTGTATAGTTTATATCACATCACATCATATGCCTATCCAGTCATAGTCATAGTCATCACATATACAACGCACAGTTATTATACATATGGGCAACTTCGAAAATTTAAATTATATAGAGTTTCAAATAGTGTTTATAAGTAAATTAAAATATATTGGTGTATATACAGCTAATTCAATAATGTGTATTAAGTATGTAAGCGCACATATAAAAAAAAGCTAAATAATAATAAAAAAAAAAAACTCTCATATATGAGATCAATTGACCTTTCTTTGAGGTTTAGGTACGTGTAATACAATAATATAGAAGGTATCACAATACACATTATGTTATATTTAATGTATGTATTTACTATCTATCGTAAATACCTACTCGAGAATACAAAGTTCAAAATTATTACGTTATTTTGTGTTTATTTTATGTGGTTTAAGTTTATATAAGAAAAAAAAATGAATTCCACTAGTAACGATTTATTTATTTAATTTAATTTTTTTTTTTTGTGACTTTAGCAATTAGTTAACCTGTGAAAGATTTATGCGATCACATATTTGTATAGAATAATTTTCTGAATGAACAATAACGTTCGATGTTTTAAATTTTTAATTACAAGCGAAAATTATGTGTACGTAATGTTGATTTGTTTTTTTCGGTTTTTGTTTGTAATATTTGGCGAAAAGTGTTGGAGTCGGTTATAAAAGATGAATAAAATAAAACCAAATTAAACTTTTATTATATGTTTTGAATACTTATTAAGATTTCAATTGCCTACGCAAGTTTGTCAAGTTAATATAATTCTCAATGACCTTTTTTCTATTCTTTTTTTTTATGACTATAGCTAATAGAATATAACATAATTGTCATTTTCATTATAATATAATAAATGTTTGTGTGACTTAGTTTTTTCTTCTTCTTTTTTTTTGTATTATTTAACTAGAATTCTGTTGTAACCAAGCTGAATTTTTGAATTTTCGTAGATCATCTGATGATGATGCTGTCGCTGGTATTAGTATAAATTAGTTGATAATAAAAGACGAACTATTGTTAGGTGATATTGATCATATTTAATTCTTAATGTGATATTTCTAAGAAATAATTTTTATCTAATTCTGTATTCATTTCACTTAAGAAATATCTTCTTATCAGAAGCTAATATATAGGCTTAAGTCACGCCAATTTAGATTTTATAAAATTAAAATTATTATTTTTCTTTGCCAGTATTGAATTCAAAATCCATGCGATGATTTTTTTTTTTTTAAATTTAATTTTTTTTTAAAAGCTTTTATTGACACGTTTGCAAATTTGCAATTGAAATCCAGCAATTTTTTGTTTTATTTAAGGTCATTTCATACAGCATAGCTGTGCCTATGCTGCACACGGGCATATACTCTATAAGTCAAGAGGCAATATTAAATATTATTTATTTTTATTTTATTTATTATTATTTTTTTAAACATATTGTCTTAACGAACATATCGACACATCTATTCTTTCTTCGGATTCAAATTCGCCAACTTATATTAACTGGTTTTCATACACTAAACAACATTCACTTGTGTATTAATTTTTGTCTCGATTATTAACAGCTATGCGTATATCGTATCGCGAGACGCGGCATAATGTAATATAACACAAATATTTGGTAATAATATCGAAAATGTATATAATACATATAAATATGGACCATGGTGTATTATCTTATTTTTATAAAAATGAAAAGTTATTACATTAAATGGTTTTTATTCTCACTTTTATTGGAATTATGTGGTGTGCGGTTCTCAAGCTTTTACGATCGCTGTATAATACATAATAGTCATTATCAATATTATATAAGTTTGCAATAAAAAAAAAAGAAAAAAAAATCTACATCCTGTTAGCTACCAAATATGTATATTATTGATATTCTAAATATAAATAGAAATGTAAAGTTTGGGATGACATTAGACAATTAGTGAAATTAGATCATGTTATGGGCTTTCCGTAAGTTGACCTAGTAAAACAAGCTGCCAATGGATTGGTACACGATTTCATTTTTGTAAGAAAAAAAAAACACGTGATCGTAAAACTAGGGCAATACCGCCGAAAAAAATAAAACTAAACAAAAAAAAATTGAACCCCAGACAAAAAAACGAAATATTAAAAAACGTCATTATGGATATTTTTGTCAAAAAAAAATTCCACGTTTTTAGTATATTGACCATTGAAATCCGTCCGGACAATCCTGAGATCCAGAAAAAAAAGACTATACCGCAAAAGAACAAAAAAAAATTAACAAACCAATACTAGATTTTTTTTTTCAAATGGAGTATACAAAATTTCAATGAGTTTTTAATACTCTATTGTAGAATTAAATTCAGTGTAATTTAAATTTAGTTCACCTTATTTGTAAAACTATGCTAAAATACTAGAATTAATTTCAATATTTATTCATCTTGAAAATTTAGACGGTATAAAACAAAAAATATAAAAATTCATGTATTTTTGGGCGAAAAATCATCTTAGCACCTTAGCGATGTGCAAGTTACACAGTGTTTGAACTAAACTTGAAAACGAATTGTCGACAAATAAAGAAAATTTCACATAAATAATTAATAAATTAAATTAAAAAAGTTATTTAATTTTTCTTAGTCAATTAATTTCTTACACTGGCTCAATGAGGACACACATTATGTCGATTAGTTCTGCAACCGTTGCTCTATATTTTAGCATTCATAATAAAAGAAAGATTAGGTATATTACTATGGTGACATTGCATTATTTGTGTCTTTTATTTTATAACGTAATAATATTTTCCTAACACGGAATACGTATTTCTTGCTCACAATCACAGTTAATCTTTAATTTGCTAAATTAAATAGTTTTTTTTTTTTTTTAAATATAATTTAATAAAAATAATAATACATGTTAGATTGTTAGATATAGAATTCATTTAGAATGAAATTAAAAACTCGCATAATTATGAATGTTGTCACTCCGTATTTTATTTATTTATGTGATGCTACAATTGCTACACTTATATACATAATACGTAGGTATGGGTACCTTTATTTAGACAATGTGCTGTGCACTTAAAAACCAAATAGTGAACCGATAAGGAGGTATAAAATAATGAAACAAGTATTTCAAAAAAAAAAATGCAATTGGTTTTTTTTTTTTAATTTATTGTATTTGACGAATTGCGAAAAGTCAGCAATTCATTATTATGTATTATTTTTTTTTTAAGGAAAATAAAAAAAAAGCATGCGCAAAATCAACTATACTTAGTTAACAACAATTTCTGCTTAGAAATACAATTATTATTAACCTTCAATCTTCACGTCATTATGTAAATTTGCATGTATGTACATACCTCTACCTTTACATTGACAATTTTATAGTAGCTCGCGTATCTATATTATCATGTACCTACAAACATAAAAATAATTTTTATAAAGTATTTATTATTTTTTATACACCTTATACATCATTTTTAACACACAAGCAAAGTACCAAACTACTTACTTATATGTTAGTCGATATATGCGCGCTATATATAAATTTTAATTTTTATAGAAACAATCGCTATGGATAAAGAGATATTTATTTTATATTTATATAATAAAATGGATATATTGTAAAATATTTTGTTCATTTTTTTTTTCTTTTTTATAAAATATGATATGAGTGAAACTTTATTGATGTCATTCAGTATAATCTTGCTTTGAAGGTACACGCGTATATAATAAATATATTTTACTTATAGTTTTATAAATGTATTTTACAAATTAATATAATATAATATGCCAAAATAAATAATATTATATTTAAATTGAATAATATAAAATATAAAATAAAAAACAATAAATAAATAAATAAATAAATAAATTAATAAATAAATAAATAAATAAAAAAATAAATAAACAAAAAAATAAATAAATAAAAAAACATACACATATTTTGTTTTACTGGTTATTTGCTTGTCTGCAGGTACATTATGCTCTTATTACTTTATTTATAATGCTTATTTAGCATGCATTCTAAGTTTTTTTTTTTTTTTTGCAATTTCAATGTATGCCCATTACCATTAACCATATTATAGAATATAGATTATTATTATTTATTTTTTTCTTTATGTGCACATATTTATTGCATGTCAAAGATTACCAACCATTAAATATACATAAGTAGAGGTACCTCGATGTCGAAGTCGATACCGATTAAGTTTTGATATATCTCTATATATATTTATATAAAATATATTTATTTACTGTCTTTTAGTATATATTATGTAATGAAAACAACTTAGCATTTTCCTGACTTACTTATTGAAATGAAAAGGAAAAAAGTTGTCGCCATAAAAACAAAATAATAATAATAATATTAAGTTGTGTACTTTAGGTAACCAGAAAAGGGAAAGGTGTAATGAAACATATTTTAATAAAAAAAAAAAAATATGTGATTTTATTAATGTGGTAAAAAAGAGAGTGAATTTTAAGTTTCGCTCGAAATATTGTGAAAGAACATTTCTTATTACAGCGGTATTTTAATTGAATTAGTTATATTATTCCAGTAGTTCAACATATTAGATGTTATTTCGATAATATATTTTACTGGTCATCATGTTTTTAATTAATAAAATGGCCTGAGTAACTATTCTTAACATATTAAATATTTTGTAATCTTAAGCGAGATTTAATTCCGATGTATATATTTAAAAAATATATATACTTATGATATCATGAAAATTTTAAATAAAAGTATTTAGTACTCATACGGCGTTCTATTAAAATTTCTTTGAAATGCATTAATTTGCAAGTAATTGAATTTATATATGCGTTAGCATTTATTCAGAAGTATAACTGATGACACGTGTGCAACTATAAAATATTATTACTATATATACTGTGTATATAATTTAAATTATAAAAATATTCAGATTCATTTGACTCATCGGTAATTTTTTAATTTTTTTTTTCAATAACTTACCTATTATCCATGTGACCAGAAGAAAAAGTGGAAAGAGATAGTACGAACTGAAGTTCGTATCAACCCACCGAAACTATATTTAATGAACATATTATTATTATTATTATTATTATTATTTATTTATTTTTGCGCAATATTGCTTACAATTACGAGAATATAAAAATGACACAACCAAAATGATATGCATCTCTACTATGCGTACCATACTCGTTACATCGTATATAACATTAACACTTTTTCTCTTTGATGTGATTGCAGATATTTCTTTAGGTTAATTTAAAATGCATTTACATTTACTTTTTTTTTTTTTTTTTCATTTTGTTTTGGGCAATCGATGGCCAACGCACGTTATAGTTAACGCAACTTGCATACAAAATTACGTAATGAACAGCAAATATTTAGTCATTTAAACATGACAACGACTTCAGTTATAATTAATTTTGCATATGGGCAATATATGCTTTAAAAAAATAAATAACATAAAATAAAAATAAAAGTAAGTTACGAGCAGTTTGAACTTTGAATTTTATATATATGATACTCACTACTCTACCTTTAATGAAAACCTGCTCAAATTATTCCGTCACAAAATGACTAAATGTATATAGTTTGGTATGTACCTCTACTAGCATACGCATTTACCAACCTGTATAGTATAGATATTATTTAGCCCGAGGAGGCTCATGTTAGATATTAGCAAAAAAAAAAGTTAATAATAATAAATAAATAAATAGAAATATAGAATGTTTACATCATTTTTTTCTCATAATAATTTTCAACAATGATATTCAATGGACTTTTGTATAGAACAAAGAAATTCTATTGTGTTAAATTGTAAGACATGCGCACATGCTAAGTGAAGAAAAAATGTTTTTTTTTTTAAGATATAAAATATAATTAATGTGTAATCACTTAAAAGCTTTAGAAGTCGGTTAAACTTGATTAAGAAATTGTCCATTCCAAAGAGGTCTATAATTAAAATATTACTTTAGATGGTAATGATTGGAAAGCTACAAAATAAACATGTGTTAAAAATGAATAAGATAAAAAAAAAAACAAGAAATTTGGAAAACTTGTTTTATTTTATTAAATTTTTTTTCTTCTTTTTATCATAAATTTCAGTAAAATATTTGAAAAATTTTCCGATCAATATTATATTTCTATATTGATCCATTGGGTGTTCAATTCAGACAAGAAATTTAGTGCTATAAATTTATATTTTTACCTTGATCGATAAAATAATGCCAATTAAATTAATTAGTGTAAATTGTTTTAATAACTGAAAAACTTGTATTTGAGAATATATTTATTTATTTATTTATTTATTTATTACGCCATTTGTATAATTAAGGGTTCCAATAAGTATATTCTTAATCAGGTTCTCAATGTCATTTGAATTCTAATATAGAAAAATTAAATGTCTTACAAAGGTGCTATTTATTTAAATGAGAAAATAAAAAAGGTAAAGTTGCATTGACCATTAAAACTGTTTATTCTGACATTACGGATATGAGAAATATTATTAACGTCAATGACTGAGCCAGTAGGGCATGAAAAATATTATTTAAAATGTAATTTATAATAATTACCTTTTTTTTCTTCTTTTAATTAATGTACTTTTTGCGAGTGATAATTGAGTTGTTAGCAATTCACACAAAAACTGTACGATTATTATTAAATGACTTACAAATTAGTTATAGATTTTGAAAATAAATAAAGCGAAAAATCACTTTTACAATACACATCCAATTAAAATGTAAACAATGAATGTAAATGTAATTTTATTCGTAATGCATTACTATTCCATAATAAATGACATTGAAATTAGTTTATAATTAATAGGCGTCTCATAAATACGGAAGTATAATAAATGTAGTAAGCATATGTTGTGTAAGTACATCACAAATACTCTCTACCTACATGCTACATCTAATTAAGATACTCCCTTCTCAATACATTTTCATAATCATTTTGTATAGAACAGTTACAATTCATAGCCGTAATCGGTCACACTAATTACGATTAATTTTGGTATGAACTTATTAAATATTTATATTTCATTCAATATTCGCTAATTGTGTACATAATCATACAAAATATTGAAAATAAAATGCAATTCACTTTTGATTTTATAAATAGACGATGACATTTACAAATTAATAATTAATTTTTTTAATAATTTGTTAAGAATCAATTTCACAATAGCTTACTTTCAATTTCATATAATTACACACTTATTTCATTAATATATTTGTTAAATTATACCAATTGAATAGCAAAATTTAATATTATATGTTATTATTACTATTGGTGCGATTACAATCTAATTATTCGATGTGTGAGCACACGTTATTAATATTTTTTTTTTTTTACTGTCATCGAATAACTTAATTATAATATTTGTACAATAAAAAAAAAAAAAAAACTTTAATACATTTTTGTTTTTAATGTTGATGTTTTTCATAAAATGAAGTAGGTAGAAGTTAAGCATAGAAATTTAAATTTTTTAATTACTATTGACGGTAAAACTTATTTCCAATAAACCACAAACACTGCTGCAGCTTCGAAAATTTCGTTAAATCTAAAACAAATAGCAAAAAATAAACATTTTTTGCGGAAGTCTAAGAACAGCGCAGTATTAATTCAATGAAATAAAACGACATCATTACATTTCAATTTCACGCGTTTTGTTAAAAGATTAAACTATTGTCTGCTTTGAATTTTTCTTTTTTTTTCTTTATTATTAATATTTTTGAGAATCTTCTTATGAAAAAAATGGTTTTTTTTCTATTATTCGTGATTCGCATATAAATATACATACAGTTTATACTAAAGATATAAAATTCTAGACACGTGGTAAAATGAACATTACTGAGATATTAATAGACAATAATGAGTTTACATCCGCAACATTTATTACACTTATTTAGCATAACATGAAAACAAAAGCTAAACAAAATTATCACAAATTTGCTATTTGACTATTATTTATTAATACCTATTTTTTTTTTTATAATTTACAGATTCCGTTGACACATCTTACTTTACGTTACCATAATAGACTGATATTTAATTATTCAAATTTTTCGTTTTGTAAGGTTAGTTATTAATTTGTTATAAATTTTTGTTATTAGTTTGCCTTAATTCTTATCGTTTATTAATAATTTTAAATAAATTTTGTTGTTAAATTAAAAAAAAAAAAAAAATCAACCCGCCAATGTATTGGTACATGACTTCATTTTTCTTAAGAATGTTACCAAATGATAAAAAAAAATCACACAAAATATAAATAAAAAAAAAAATCTTGACCTTCTACCACATATTTGGATCTCACCATGCCAAAAACAAACTATTTCAAAAGTTCAGTATGTATATTTTCACGAACGCAAAATTGTGCGTCGTTTGGTATATTATTGATCACCTGAGACCCTCAAAAAGTCAAAAAACCAATAAAAATAAAAAAAAAAATTCAAAACCAATAAATTCTTTATTTTTTTCAAAACTTTTAAATTTAGATTTTTTTTTTTTATTTTTTGAAATCTACTGATGAAGTAATGGAAGTGATTATCATCAAGAATATTGCTTTTGATTTTATTTAAATAATAAAAAATTCTTTTTTTTTTTATAATTTCAGATAAACTATGGCCTTAATTATGCGATATATAGACAGTATGCAAAGATATATGGACTCATATGGAGGTATGCATTATGAATATTGTTCTCTCTTCTTAAAGTTAGAATTATAATGTATATATATTTGTTGAAAAGGAAACTAATTACAGGAAATTGTATTTTCATTATTAACACCTCGATTAGCTAAATTTACACTGTTTTGTAGCATTTTTTAATTTACTATTTTTTATAAAGTGATAGTTGATTTCGCACACCTCTTGAAACAAGCAAATTAATTTTATGATTGACAATTTCCATTTTATAAAAACATCAAGAACACATTAACTAAAAACTTCCTGATGTTTTTTTTTTAGAAACATAATAAATCCATTTTAAGGTAATACAATATCCCCATAGATTAAAGATAAAATGCATACTCTGATAAGCATATTTTACAGCTCTTGTATATTAATTATTACCATGATTTTTAATTTTTTTTTTTTTACATTTCATATCTTATCCTATTTCTTAGAAGAAAAAAAATATCCTTGAATTTTATGTACTTCATCATTCTAATGTTTCTTTAACCAATTAACATAATCAATAATAAAAAATTTATGTGTGCCACATAATTAATTAATATTTAATTGGAGAAATAAACTTTCTAATTCCCTCAGCTTATTTTGATATTTTGTGTATTTAATTATGAAAGATGATTGGATTCTTGGTCTATAGGGAGTAAATAAAATATAATTTTCATAAACAACAACTATAACAAAAATGTAGATCTATTCATACCTCTTGAGCACCAAGCAATTATTTTTAATCCAAAAAGAAAACGAACAAAAAAAAAGTATATAAAACAATTTCTATGCCATCAATGTAGTATGTTAAAGCATTTTGTATATTATAAATATCGCTTGAAAACATTTAAAAAAAAATAATCATTCGTCATAATTTGTGGTATGTTTATTTGCCGTCATAATATCCGAATCGAATGTATTGAGCTTTTAAAATTTAACTAGATACTTAACAATTAAGATAAATAGACAACAATATTGTAATGAATCGTATAAAAACTAATAAAGAAAATAATAACAAAAATAGTAAAGAAAATAATAACAAAAAGAAAAAAAAAAGAGAAGAAAAACACGATTAAACAATGAGGGTCAGGCGTACCTCTATAGGTAATAATATGGATGATAAATGGTTATTTATTATAGTGAGAACAATGCATCCAGAATGAGTATTACAATTTTGCACGCGTTGCTTGTGTTACAATCTTGAGTATTCATTGAACACAATATATTGTAATATGTCGCATGATAATTAAAATTAATATCTAATTGCTTTATTCCATTCATTTTAATAACAAATTATTAGCCGTATGTTAATTAAAAAAAAAAAAAATAATAATTTATATTTAATTGTGTTATTATACAAAATGTGAATCGTATAAAAATATAGAAATATAAATATATTTATTTATGAACTCTGCACTGTTAATATTAATATAATATAGGCTTCTATCTATTAAAACAAACATGTCTATCAAACGTGTCTATTAATCTATAGAATTAAAGTTTTCTTAGAAGTTCTATTCTTTATGAGAACGCCTTCTAGCCAAATATAGATGAATTTTATTTACTTATTTATCTATACAAATATAACTTCTTTTTTTTTTAGATCCTCGGACGAAAGACTGGCCGATGATGTCGTCACCATTCCCAACATTAGCAGTTTGTTTAGGTTATGTTTACTTAGTCAAGGTATGTATAATAAAGTAAATAATAAATAATTTAGACGAAATACTTCACAATTTATTTGATTTATTGAAGTAGAGAGCACGTGTCTACCGCAATTATCGTCACAAAACTTAAAAATTTCAACTGAAATATTTAAATTAACTAAAAGATTTTAACATCATACTCTTATATCTCTGAATTGTTAAAATCAACACTTTAATTATTGTAGCGAAATGACTAAGCCTTTTCGAAATTGATTAAATGGAAGCTACTTACATTCACATTGAACGACTTTTATAAGTATCTCGACACGTATTTTTCAGTTTTTTTTTTATTAATAATAATGCAAAAAAAAACTACTATTTAAAAGAAATCTAAACTATGAACTAAATACACCAAATAGGTGACTTAATTAACAGTGAACCAAATTAGAAATTAATATGAATATCAATTAATAAAATTAGCTTGGACTAAATGAAAATAATTTTAGAAGGTAATAAAACAATAAAAACAATAAAAATAATAAAAATATATAATTCATATAAACGTTGCATAAATTATTAACTTCCTTTATAAATATTAAAAATAAAAAAATAAATATTTTTGAGGTGCTTACAATTGAAAAGACGTCTTTTTTTTTTGCTATTCATTGTAATATTTAAATAATAATAAAAAATCAAATCAAATTATTTCTTCGTGTTTGAATAAGTAATTTAAGTACATAACCATTTCAAATTTGTATGGTTAAATCAATAATTCTAAACTAATTAAAAAGTACTCCAGACGACCACAAAAAACTACATATACATACCATAAATATTCTGTTTAATTGATTTATGTATGTTTTGTTACAAGCAGATCATGTTGAACTTAAAAAGCTTCATAGAACTTATTATTCAAAATGCTTAAAAAATCAGACGGAACTGTTGGTTATTAATGACTTTTATCTAATTATTACTCGGTTCATTTATGATTATATATTTCGATTATGTTTTTTTGCTCATTGGTTTTTTTATTAAAGAAATACTGAATTCAATTTTAAGTTTTTTTTTTTCGAACTTTGCAAAGTTTAAATAAGAACATGTAATTCTTCGATGATCTAAAGATTAGTGGAAAAAATTGTGTTTTTATAGCAATTATTTAATAAAATAAAAAATTGAATAAAAATTCATAGTGAAAGTCTATTGCAAAAAATATTCAACAATATTTTATACCATCAGTTAGACTACTAATTTATAGAATCATTAAAATGATGTGTTTGCTAGAAAATGTGTATTACTTTTGCAATGAGGTGCTTTAGTTGAATGACTAAGGTATTATAATTATTTTAATAAATTTTTACATTTAGTTGGATGAATATTTGATACATTTTCAAGGAGAACTTTGACTTTGGGCGTCAAATTATCTTTACATGGTTAAATAAACATTTTTTTTTTAAATTAAGCACTGCAAGAACACGTAAATTTTATTGAAATTAAAAATAAGAATATTTTGTTCTAATCAAAGTCAATTTTCAAGATTATAATTGATATTTTTGGCTCGTTTTATAAATAATAATATATAAACATAATACACGAGTATTAATTCAATAAGTCATTTGTATAATTTATACTTTTCGCTAATCCATTTTAAATAATCGAAAGTATTTTGTATTCAGCGTTGTATGAATTTTTGATTATGCACTTATTATTATGATGATACTTATTTCAGGTCAGTAAATTTGTACTATTTTATCTCAGGCACTTAATATTATTACGCTAGCGATAATAAATTTAAGATCAGTGCTAAGGCGTAACTCACGCAACTTGTGAATGTATGTAATTAAGGATAAATGATCACAATTTAAATTTCGGATTACAAATATTTTTATCTTCTTTTTTTTGTTGTTTATATTTGATTGATACTGCTTTAAGATGTGTGTAAGACGAGTAAGAATTCATGTAATGTAGATTCTAAATTTCTAAAGTACAAGAAAAAAAATAAGTAATTTTTCTATTTTACCTTTTATTTATTTAATTATTTTTTATTTTTTTTTGTTACTAAAATCACTATAATTAATTTATAGTGTGCCTGACGCTCGTCAAGAGCTCTTGCGTGCTGATATATATATATTTCGTATATTGATTTGTTTCTTAGCTGAGCGTGTTTAATTATTTTCATTTTTAATCTTCTGAATGGTCAACGTTTACATCTATATAGTCATAATATTATTAAAATGACGGTGACGGATACGTTTGACTAATCTGTAAACAAAAACTGCTATGAACAAATGTCAAATATTGAATTTTCTTTTTTCGTCATATTAATAAGTTATTTTTATATTTATTTCAGGTTTTCGGCCCTAGAATGATGGAAAATCGTAAACCATTTCATTTAAAATATACACTCATATTATACAATTTCGTACAAGTTGTATTTAGTGCATGGCTATTTTATGAGGTGAGTACCTACAAAATTTATAATATATTAAAAAAAAATTTAGGTTTCAGATTTTATTTGTGGAATCGAAATTAAAATCAAAAATGTTCAAGTACAACAAATCACATACAATCTTAAATAATTACTCGTAATATCATTATTACTTAGAATAGATATACAAATACATTCTCATTCTCATCAACATATCTGCACAAATGCCTACATATTACATACTTTTAATTATAATGAACATGAAGTAATCAAAATCATCATCATTGGAGAACTATAAATCATAGGACCTATGAAAATTGCAATTAACATCTAACGAAGATTGAGTTTGAACCATCAAATCTAATGCATCTATTATATCAAACTGAAACGTAAATATTTGAACCAAAAAAACAAAAACAAAAAAAACACTAAAAAGAGAAGAAAAACCTATTCAAACATGGGAATAATTAAAACAATATTTAATCTCAATTAAATGAACTTCGTTACATGCTGGAAATTTTTACGTTTAATTTAAATAATGTTCGCACCTTAATGCACACTAATGCTAATACATCACCTTCCGGAAATCACATAATTTATAAATAATTCTCTTCATTTATTAAGTATTATTATTATTATTATTTTTTTTATATTTTCATAAACTTCAATTTCATCATTTTTAATACACATTCTTTGAATATTTTTATATTGATAATCGAAAATTAAATTTAAATATCGCCAATTTGCATCAGCGTATATTGCTTTGAGTCAGAAAATGTTGGAAATAATATATTATAATAAAAATATAATATGTGCATACCGCTAAAATCAAGTTTAAATGGGAAATATTACAATATATCATTAATTTCGAGTTTTGTTTGGATCAAAAGAAACTAATTCTTCTAATTAGATAATTTTCAACTTGAAATGAAATATTTAGATGTATAAGAACATCTCTAACATAACAACCATAAATGAATATACAAATATAATCATTTTTAAGGGAATTTCTACTAGATAGTACTTATGGACTGCGTAACATTTTACGCCTAAAGTTATATATGGACAATGGACAATGGACAATATTTATAAATCATACACAAATAGAATTAAATAGAAAATAGAAATAAATAAAGAATAATTCGCAGATTATATGAAAAATTATGCTTCTAGATTTTAAGTTACCTGACAGATTTTTTAAAATATGTTTACAATTAAAACTAACATGACAATAAAATATTTTCAATGAATTACCACAAAATAATTAATTTTTCAAAATGATATAGTGTTTAATGGGCGGTTGGTGGGGTGAATACAGTTTCCGATGTCAACCAGTGGATCATAGTTCAAACCCAACTGCGACGAGAGTAAGTGCCATCAAAAAAAAAAAAATTATAATAAAAGTTTTCTCTAATATCTACTGCGCACTCTCGAAAGGATATATATGTGATATTATTTTATATACCAACATTTTTATGTATAGATGGTAATTCCGCAACTCAACCGATTCTAATGAAAACCAAGGTGTTAAATGTACTTGGAGATAATCCTAGTTTATGACATAGGAATGTAGATTCGTTTTAATCAATTTTATTCATTAAACATTTTCATATCATTGTATTTTATTTGTGGCATAGATTTTGAAGTGAATAAAATATTCGATCGAAACTATAGGCCTGGCCTATTAATAATTTTAGTTCCAAATTTAATGGAACATTTAGAACTTACGTTGAGAATATTTTACTCATTTCATCATTTCATGCCACTAAATCATGACCTCACATTTTTTTTTTTTTTAATAATAATTTATTTAATTTATTTTATTAAGTTAATTAAAGGTGAAATTTAATATTAGTTTTTTTTTTTTTTTAAAATAATGCAATAATGTACATATGTGGTATTGGAACAATGAAAGTATTTTAAGGAAAATGGAAATATTATAAGACATATTTAAGTTATTATTAAAGCTTTGCCTACATAATCTCACCCATAAAAAATATACACTCCCATCCATCCACAATTGAATATTATTAAATATTGTTTTTTTCTTCACAAAATCTCTCATATTCATAAAACAGAGTTATTTGAACAACATTTATACTTTATTTTACACCAAACACTTCCACCTAAATACATATTTGAACAATTAGATTTTAATTGATTTATTTTTTTCAGAAATTATAATTAATTAAATCTTAATTAACATAAAATAAAATGTTGGAAAAAATTATTTTAAATTTACAGATAGCGATATCCGGTTGGCTAACGGGACATTATAACTTCCGATGTCAACCAGTTGATTATAGCAACAACCCTAGAACATTAAGGGTACGTGTGTAGATACAAAAAAAAAAAAAAAAGCTCATAAATTAAACGCTTTTTTAAGTGTTTGGCCTGTTTATGTTTTGTGATTAACTATTTTTTTTGTCATAAATTTACTCATTTAAATAACTAAGATCGAGTTGCTGTTTAAAAGAAGCATGATTTTAAGAAAAAAAAAAATGTTCCCTTCATTATAATTTTCATGAAATATTCCTTTAAGCAAATTAAATTGCTGACAAAAGTGAGAATATTATAAAGGTAGATATTTAATATTGGAACTCAATCGTCAAATTTTAAAATTTCAATTGTAATTCTGCTAATGCAGGGACAAATTTTTAATTGTACAAATCGCTAATATTTATAATGCTTTATATTTTAACGAAATACTGTATATATATTTAAAAACAAAAAAATCAAAAAATGCTTCCTTTTGTATTATAATAATACAATATGTTTGCCCCGTGAAAAAAGTTATTTTGTAAATATAGTAATAAAGTAAGAATGACGGGTTGCAAAATTTGGAATACGTGATCTAATGAAGTTGTTTTCAAATCTCATTAAAAAAAGTCACACATTAAAAATGTCATAAAAAAGTAAAAAAGAACATAAATATTTTTTTTTATTATTTATTTATATTTCTGTTGGTATTTTCTAAAATTACAAAGAACATAAAGTTTTTAAATTTGGAAATTATTTTAATTAATTTATTTGATTAAATTTCCAGAAGAGATTTTATCATTAAATGTACAAAATCTACGAAATGTACATATTCAAAATTCAATATGAAATTATTTGTCTCTCCTCCACCACATGATAAATTCAATTCTAAATATTACCAATTGCTCTCCAGCAAGCATCAACATTGATGATAATTATAATGAATTTATAATTTTAACAAACAATATTGAAAAGTCAACAGTGACACCTACTTTATGGCATGCAATGCAATTAAAAAAAAATGAATATTTATGAATTTTCGTAAAATTTATTTGCTTTTTTTTTATCAATATCCATATTTTTGAGATCAGAATAATTTTTATTTACTTCAAATTGACGGTTAATTTATTACTTCTTAATATTTTACACAAGAGTGTAAAAATATATGTAAAACGTGATTTATGTCTATTGAATTATTTCCAAGTATATTATAAGAGGTTAGTAACCGATTTTTCTCTCAAAACTTGAATGACCTTCATGAATTTATTTCCTCTCTTTTCAATTTAACCGAAAACAAACGTTTCGCTTTTAGTCGAAAAATACTTACATAAATGAATTTGCGACAAATCGAAAGTTCGTAACCCAGATTTAACCGATATCAGTCTCGCCGGACTTACTTTTGGTTTTATTTTATTATAGTTTCTCATACATTTTTGCAAGTTAATGTTGTAATATTTTTTTTTTTTTATTAATCAAAATTCCGTTGTTTTTTTTTAAGTTTAATTCGAATTAAAATTATAACAACTGGACTGGATAATAGAAATTACGTGCAAAACAATAATTGATTCATTAAATGATTAATTTAGCGCCAGCAAAATATCACTATTATTATAAACTATTATTTTATTTATTTTGTTCTTTATTTTTTTTATACCTACATATCTGGTTGGTTTGCTAATTGCCACACACTCATTTTTTATGTGCAATTTTATTAATATTTAAATATGATGAAAGTGAATTATGCGCGTCGAAGCATGAAACCTATACACGAATAAGTACACGGATCTTACGTAAACTTTTTGTTTTTTTCTTTTTTTTTCTGTTGCAAAAACAAGAAATTGTTGATTTAAAAAAAAAAAAATAAGGAGAAAAGCGAAATTGATGGGTCGATTAACTTATATTATTTAATATGCATTTTATGATTAAACGTAAGTAATTGTAATTAAATGAATTGCATACGAATTCGTTTGTAAATTATACTTGTATTATTATATTTATACCTATACTTTACCTGTTTACCTATTATTCCATACAACAACAAATATCCAGTTGATATGATTTAACATTAATTTTTGTTGTAAACAATGTTTTATTGTTAAATTATTTAAAAAGTCTATTTTTAAATTGTAAATATTAAAAAAAAAAAAAAAATGGCTAGTGGATAATTTTCTCACGGACAGATTAAACAGGAAGAACAATTTTAAATTATAATAGCTTTTATTGTTAATTTTATTAATCCTCTTTTAAAATGAATAAAATTGACAAAATTTGAAAGTTTTTTTTTTTTTTTTAATTATAGAGAAGGTCAATAGAATTTTAATATTGTTCTTGCATTAATTTATTAACTGTGATTAAAAATATCCACACAACTAGCTAAACGCTTGTATTTTGTAAATATATTAACAAAATAGGTATTATTATTATTTTGTTTTTTGTGATATTTTACCTGACAACAAAACCAATATCCCCTTGCTTTATTCTATGTACCTATAATGTAAATATTATATTGTCGTTGCGCCACATTTGAAACAAAGTAACAATACGATTTATAAATAAAATATTTATTTAATTCATTAATAAATAATAAACAATAATACTTAGAATATACATGGTGTTTGTTGCTATTGACTTACACAGAATATTATTATTATTATTATTATTATTATTACGCTAACAACATAAATATCATAATAATTGTTAATAATGTAATAAATCATTTATATGCCTGGTCTAACATACAAACAATTATATTTTCAATTACGATAGAAATTAATGAAAATTTTTTCATGAATTTATTGAAAGTATTTAGAACTGAAAATGATTGCCGAAGACATTACATAATAGTTTCAACCGATAAACACCCAAACAATGTTATTGTGTTGATATAAAAATTGAAAAATTGAATGAAAAAAAAATAATAATAATATAAATAAATAATAATTCAATATCAAATACGACCGACCAAATATATTTTGTCCGTATAATATATTGGAGCGAAGATTTTATTTTATTTCTTCAAATTGTTTTAAGGTACAGTTCGTGGTAAAGTTTATTGATTTTCAAATATCAAAATACGATTAAGGAGCGGCACTACAGATATATCCGGTCACAATAACATACACAGTTTATTGTCTTATCATTTCTTTTTACTATTAAATAAATCCATTCAGATATGCTTTTACCTTCCTTAAAAAAAAAAAAACGTATTCTTTATTTCCTATTTATACGTTGTATATAAAGTAGGGTATATGAAGTTTCTGTGCAGAAAGCACCTTAAACTTGACATTAAAAGTACCATTCAGTATTTAATCAGCTCATAGTCGTCAACTATGTCAAACAGGTTGATTAAATATACAAGCAATTGAATTGGTTTGACTCTTTTTTTTATTATCAAGGTTTTTCCAACATATAGGACCAAATTTGCTTCAGAGACATTAATTCTATATTTTTTTCTTTTCATTTTGCTTTTGTCAAGGTCACACTGATCATAAATAAAACATTTATATTATATTTGGTACAGCAGAAGATTTAATATATTATAATGATGTGATACTATCCATGGATAGACATGTGAAAAATAATAACTAACCATATTATGTTTTTATATGTGTGTTTGGTGCTACTATGTTTATATTATGCGTGAATAAAATGTTCGTGAATAATGAATTCACATAAAAATAAAAACGCCAAATTTGCCAAACATAATTTTTTAATTTATTTCTTGTAGTATATCTATCGTATAACCAATAATACAGCTGCATTAGTGGGTGAGCCCACCTGTAATAATATTTTTTAGACAAATATCGCTCTGTTATTTTTATTGAAAATCACATAAAACTAGTTTATCGGGTACAAATGGTCCTCGACTATAATTTTTATGCTATTAAAATATATACACATTCACATAAATAATACTTATATTATATATAATCCCATAGATACAGAGTTGCTACATTTACCAAATCGGATATAAATACATAAGAAAAATCACGAAAATAAATTTGTAGTGTTATCAAAATTCATGAAAGAAAACGAGTTTCTAAGATATTTTCAATCATTTTTTCTTTTTAATTCTTTTTTTTTTTTGGATCAAATATGCAAATGAATACTTGCATGCCGGTAAGCAACCAGTTTTTGATAAAGAAATGCGTGGTCTGTAGGTTTTTTTTAAATTTTAAATGATTGAAATAAAGAAAAAAATTATTACAAAATAAATTACCAGTAATTATTTTTTAAACAAATATTTTCGGGCAAACAATTATATTGTGTGATTTTGCGTTTTCTTATTGTTATGCAAGACATAGAAAAAAAAAAGTTGTTAATTTCATTTTTAATTAGATACACAGCCACATATAATTTTGAAAATAAATAGTAAAGCCGGTTATTGAACTTGACTCATACATTTTTATTCTCTGTTGACACTCTAATCTAATTAACAATATCGGTGTCAATTTTAATCTGTTACTAGTAAACAAAAGAAAAAAAAATACCAACATTTTGGAGCCTTAACAGAAATATATTTATTTATTTTTTTCAATAAATTATTCATTTATTGCGTAAAAATTTGTTTTTAAATATGAATTCGCAGAGGTTTTTTTTTGTTTATTATTTAAATGAAATCAAATTTTTTAATTAGACAAGGTTCAAGTTCATTAACCAATGATTTTAGATTATTAATAAGCTATCGAACAGTTTTCCTTCTATCTTAGGTAACTTGCAAAAAATAAATAAATCCAAAACATGTTTTGTCTTCGGCAATAATTATTTAAAGTAAAAAGTAAAAAAAAAAAAAAAAACTAGGGCAAAATCACTTTTGAGAGAGTAGCGCAGCAATTCTTTATTGCTATATAAAATATAAGTTAATATCAAAATATTAATTAAATTGTCTACCTTTTTTTTAAAATTATTTTTATGAAATTATTGGTAAAGTTCATTTTCAAAAATAGTGTTTAATTTAAATGTCAATTATTAAAACATTTTATGTTAAATTCAAAATAATCCAAGTAAAATGACAAAAAAACAATTAATATTAAGAGTAAAAGTGAAATTTTAAAGTGAACTTCAGCAAAAGAATAAAAGTTAAAGTGATTTACATCACGTAGAATTTAAAACTGACAACAAAAAATCATATAAAACTAATTTAATTTTTTTTTTCTTTTTCGCAATTTTCTTATTTAAAAGTTCAAAAATTTATCAAATTCTGTGGAAATTTATAAACAATAAATAATTTAATTGTTATAGATACTTTTGTTCCTATTCAATTAACTATAGACAACAAAAAAAAAAAAAAACAATATAATTAGGCGGTAATTACTAATTTTTATTTATGTAAATATTTAATTAAAACAAAGCGTTGATGTAATGCTCTGATTAACCTACATTATATATTTATTATAGAAAAAAAAAATTTATTTCGTAACCATAGTTATTATGGATTTTACTTTTTTTTTTTTTTTATCTATTTTTTAATGAATTGTTAAATATTTTGCTATTATTATTATTATTATTACCGAATAGCTGCACCGTGTGAAATGTGGTGCACGCATTATATATGTTCATACATAAAGTTTTGACCTTTTTTCGATGATTCCGTTAAATGTGGTTAACATTCATTTCTTTGCATTCAATTTTGATATTTGTAAAATTACATTGAATTGAAAGAGAAAATACTCTTAACCTTAATTTCGCGTGTTTTAATGAGAAATTTGAGAACGCGTCTAGAAAAAACAAAAAACAAATTAAAAATTTCTCATTTTTTTTTTCTTCATTAATTAAACTTCTATTGCTTTGATCTCTGTATTTATATCTATAGAGATTTTCGTATGTAAGCAATGCGCACTGCCCAGCATGGTATTTCATAGTTAAACATTTATTATTGATATGCAATTATATTTATATTTTTGACAGACGACAAGAAGACGGATTTTAATAGTATATAATAGCTTTCGAATTTTGACTATTTCCATTTAACAATTCAATTTACGCAAGTTAGAAAGTTCAACCGAATATTAAAAAAAAATAAAAATAATAATAAAATAATTTCGAACATTTACCTACTTGCATTTCTAAATATTGACCATTCAAATGCCTAAAAATAATTCTAGTATCCCAGAAAGAAATATAAAACGATAATTTATTTAGCCTAGTTAATAGGATAATAAATAGTTTATAAAGTCAACAATAGCATAACATGTCTAGACCAAACGTATTCATTTATTTCGTAGTAAAACTAAAAAAGAAGAAAAAAATACAAAAAAAAAAAACGAAAATTTTAAAACAATGATTACGAATATTTAATGAATTAAATCAAAACTATATAATAATAAATGCGTGACCAATGACTATTAAATAAGAGTGCGAATAGAAAAAAAAATATATATATTTTCATATGATTTTATCTGTCGAATAATAAATTTATATTGATTATATGAATGCTAATAGAAATATTGTTATAATTTTAGATGGTTCATGCGTGCTGGTGGTATTACTTTTCCAAATTTACAGAATTTATGGATACGGTAAGTTAATAAATGATGCTATTTATTTTACTTCTATAAAAAAAAAAAAAGAATTACTTAATTTTTGATTATTATTTTAGTTGTGTTATTTTTCTTCTTTTTTGTTTTCTTTTATTTCTGTTTACATGGTGTAACCTTGCTATTTTCTAATAAAAAATAAATAAAATAGCAACAGCAACTAATAGGTATTACAAATTAATTTTCTATGTCTATTGGCTATTCCATCTACTTTGTTGCTATTATATTTCTATTAAATTTATATGTTTTTTTTTCCATTATTTTTAAATTTCATTGATTTATTAATAATAATACAATAATTATGTTAAGTTAACCGTTCAACTATACACAGTCAATTAAATACAAAAAGAGTGTTTTTGAACAATTGGAACGTACCAATTACAAATATTGAGAAATATTAAAGTGTATTAAAAAAGAACAGGTCATTTTTGCTTTGTGGCATTGAACGAACAGAATCAGCAAAAAAAAAACTTTTTTTTCCATTTTTATTTTTTTTTGCCAATTTTTTTTTTTTTGCAATCCACGTAAATATACTGTTCATTACCTTAATAAAAATTAAAATAATAATATATTAGATAAGGTTTAGTGTTTTTGTTGTTGGATATTTGCTTTTTTTAAATACAAATATATTATGTTGTATTGTAGAAGTATAATGTTAAAATCTATATGCTTAGGTTCGCACAACAAATAATGTATGCCGGAGCGTTCATATTTTTTTATTTGTTGTTTTTTCATAATTTTTTTATTCGTTGATGTGTAATGGTGCGTTGTTTATAATTAATTGAGAGTTTGTAGTTTTTGCATATAGGACTTGGAAGAAGAAGACACAAAAAAAAACACTTTTACACAATAAACAAGCGTACCATTGTCGTGGGATTTTATTTGCGTTACTCCGGTTAATTGCAATCAATAATGATGGGATTTGATGTGTGTTGTGTTATCGTCGAGAAAAAAATTAGCAATCTTTTTTGTTTTGTTTTGTTTTGTTTTGTTTTGTTTTG
>JAABKK020026000.1:0-14829 GCA_011634745.2 Catotricha subobsoleta | reverse complement strand
TTTTGTTTTGTTTTGTTTTGTTTTGTTTTGTTTTGATTTTTTTTATTTTTTTTATATATTATTATTATTATTTTTTATTGTGGATAAATTGAACAGATTTGAAACATGATGATGGGCCAGAAATTAATATTTCATCAAATATATTTGACACTTGACACGGAATCATATTAATCTCACTATTGTAATAATATTGTAATTAATTTGCTTCTTTCAGAAAATTACAAATCGATTACTGCGCAGCTTCTTCATTCGTAAATAAAACAAAAAAAAAAATTTAAAAAAATCATCTTGAATGATGACGCACTTGCAAAGCTTATCCTTTATTTTTAAATTGTTTTGTTTGTGTTGTAAAATTTAATTTTTTTTCTTAAAAATGCGGGAACGCATTTAAACTATGATGATGACGCACTTGTACAATTTATCCTTTTTTCGATTACGTTGTAAATTTTGATGTTTATTAAACTATAAAGCCGGAATGGCCGCATATGAACTTTCAATAGCATCAACTTAATATAATTTATATTTTGTTTACCTGTTGCATGTAAATATTATTAAGAATGATAAATTACGTGTTTCTAATTTTAAATACTGGTATACTCCAAGAATTTTGTTTTAGCACTAACGCAATCAATATAATATTCTTATTGTAATGCTGAGTAGTAAATTGAAAACGTTAATCATAAAACTTTAATGTTTATCATGATTTCGATCTACATATTAAAAAATAAAAAAACCACAACAACAACAAAGAAACAAACAAAAATATAAAGAATAAATTATTAATCCGTTCCTCTTTCATTACTTACGTGATTTTTATATGTATAATAATGATATTAATAATTTTTTTTTTTTAGATTTTCTTTGTAATGAGAAAGAAGACCAGCCAAGTTTCAACACTTCACGTTATTCATCATGGTTGTATGCCAATGTCCGTATGGTTTGGTGTTAAATTTACCCCAGGTCAGTAACATGATCTTTCATATTTGTTAGATTGTATATTAAAACTTACCAGAGATTAATGGACATTCAGAAAAATGTATTCATTAATTAAATTAATGATTTATTTTAATTATTTCAGGTGGTCATAGCACATTCTTTGGTTTGCTTAATACTTTCGTGCACATTGTAATGTACACATATTACTTATTTGCTGCTTTGGGTCCCCAATATCAAAAATTCTTGTGGTGGAAAAAATACCTCACTGGACTTCAAATGGTAAATAAATTGATATAATTCTCAAATAAACTTTAATTACATTTATATTCACTCTATAGTTCTAATACAATTTTTTTTTTCTTATATATTATTTTCAGATACAATTTGTCGCAATCATGGTACATGCATTCCAATTATTGTTTATCGATTGCAATTACCCAAGAGCTTTTGTTTGGTGGATCGGTATGCACGCTGTCATGTTCTTCTTCCTCTTTAACGAGTTCTACAAATCTACATATAAAGCAAAATTGGACAGAGTATGTCATTTTAGTAACATATTTTTGTTTTTTGTATTTTTAACATACACATTTAAATATTTTATCATAAAACTATAAAAAGAATATCAAAATTATCAAAAATAATTTTCTTTTCCGTTGCCTGCGATTTACGATACAGTTATTTTTTTTTTGTTTGGCTTAGTTCTGCAACATTACGCAAATTCATTTACATAATTTTAATTATTTTTTTTTTTAAATTCAAAATTATAAACTTTTTTTTTTCATTGTTGTCGTTTATTTTTTCTAAAATTAGAACTATTATTAATCAAAGTATTTTTCTAATTTATAAAAAAAAAAAAACAGAAAAGACGAGAAGCTGAAAGATTAGCAGCTGAGCAAAAACAACAGCAGCTCGATAGAGAAGCAGCAGCATTAACTTCATCCAGTCCTACCACAAATGGAACAGTAAAACAAATCATAGAAAATGGTGTAAATCATAAAACTACAGATTATTCAGAATTCTATTTACATTCAAATGGTAATGGTACTGCAGAATTAACATACAGAAATATCCAAAAATAATTATAATTCAAAATCATAAATTGTAAAATATTTAGGGTTAGGGAAATATTATTATTGTTACAAAAAAAAATAATTAAAAATCGAAAAAAAAAATATTAACAAAAAACAAAAAAAAAACCAACCTGTGTTGCCACAAAAAACATAACAATTTATTATAATTTTTTTTTATATACAATTACCTACCAAGTACTTAATAAATTTTTAATTTAAAATGACATAATTTTATTGGGAAGAAAAGCAATGTACATAGATATAAAACAAACTACAAATCAATAAGTTGTCAAAAATCAAAAAAATCAAATTCAAGGAATTTTTTTATGGTTTTAATTTCTGTTTAAAATTAGGTTAAATAAGTCGAGCACACTTACCATTAAACCAGTTTTAAATAAATAAGAAACAATCTTTTTCAACTTTATTGTTAATTTTTGAAAGTGAAATGGTCTATAAATTGCATAAATGACCAGCAGTAAAATGAATTCATATAAGCATAATAATGTTGAATATTAATTTATATCAACCCAATTCATTTTGCCAAGCGTCATCATCATCTTTGTGCTATTACACTTATGGAAAAGTTCTTCTTCTGAATACAAAATATATGAAAAAAAAAGATTGATAGTTAAAATTCTCTTCTTTTTCGGTGCTGTAAAAAGAAAAATAAATTAAAAAAAAAAACATTATACAAGTTTAGCTATAATTTAAAAGTTGAAAAACTTTCTATATTAAAAAAAAAATAATTATTATTATTAAAAATCTTTTATACTTACGAATTTCTTTTAATATTTTTTTTTTCGTATTTCACAATTCATGCATAGAAAAAACAAAGAAGAAATATGTAAGTGTGAGCTTATAAATGATCTTTTCTATAATTAACAGATTAATTCACGAAAGTTTTTAACGATTTGTTAAATTATTGGCACGAGATGATTGTAGTTTTGAAACAATTAGCGACTTGATAAATGTTAACGTCTTTAGTTTAACGAGGTGTTAACGTTGTGTACTAAACTAAATAAAAAAGCGTATTGTTAAGATCCGTGGTTCAATATCTGTGTCAATCTGTAACTTAATGGGAACTTAGAAATTAAGTAGGTAATCGTTTAGTCCAATATTTGGAAATGGAACAGCCAATTATTCACTTGTTAATGTTTTTTGGAAGAATTTTTTTAATATTAATTATTCATTCAATTCAATTTGAAACTAATACGATTTAAATATTATATCGTACACATTTTAATCTGTACGAATATTAATAATATTGAATGAAATAACAGAGCAATTTTAAATTAAGTACAAATATATCTGCTTTAGAGTATTTAAAATAAAGTCTTCTTTGATAATTAAATAAAACTCAATCAAATTTGGAATAAACTTTATAGAGAAAGCCTTCAAATTACAAGATTTTGGACAACTGTTAATGTTAAGTCTTAATTCTAAGAACTTTAAGCACTCAGAAATTTAATACAATATAAGATCATCATAGGAAACTAACAAATTATGACATGGTCTTCTATTTTTTTTTCTTTTTTTATTTATTCTTTAGTATAATTATATGCAAAATATTATTGAAAAACTTGTGAATTTACAACATTCATTTTCAATATATTTAATTAAAATATTGTAATTTAAAATTTTTGAAAGTATAATAAATTGATATGAAATTGCTTTTGTAGCGATTTTTTTTTTAAATTATCAATAGTTTTTTTTTTCACATAACTTCATTTGATAATGAAACAACAAATCTAACCAAGATCCGCCAAATTCTATGGACATCATTTTTTTGTATTGTTTTTTTGCGATTGATTTTAAATAAACAATTGATTTATAATTATTAATTTAATTCGCTTTAGCAATGAGCAAACCGTAAGTAATCGTAAGTATAATTGGCTACATCTTATGTTCTCTATATCATTTAAAAACGCTAATACAAATAATGATTTATATGAAAGAAATAACTCTTAATTAACTTTCCGATCCATGTCTAATCTATAATATCGAAACAGCAACATAAATATTTACCATAATGTTAGAAAATTGTTCAACGAAATTTTACTAAAATATATATGTGTTTTTATATATGTTTTATCCAAAATTTAGATACCGTTTGTCCCATTGCTTTTTACAAATTAAACGTTCTTACATAATATACAAATAAATACAAATCCATTAAGATCAATTTCATGATAATTTCATTACCACATTTACTAAAGTAAATATAGAGTAGTTGATATATTGATCTGATAATATATAAAGTGCGTAACGATCTCGACTCACAGAATAGAATAAAAATTCTATAAATTAGCCAAACAAATCCGTTTATTGTGCATATGAGTAGAATGTAAAGGTGAAGATTTATATTTTTCACATTTTCTATCGCATAATAATGTTTGTTCAACAAATATTTCATAAAGTTTATTACATTATTACAATTTCAATGCTGTTATTTGGATTTCAGCATGTTCTTATAAATCTTTTGATCGGCAATCAAATAAGATCATTTGCTTTTACAGTGGATACAATTTAGTAAGTGAATCCCATTTAATAAATCGATCATTATATATAATTGGTGCTTAGCAAATGGAATTCGTTCCAAAAGAGAAAAAAGAAAGAAAGATTTCTTACAATTGAAATTAAGTTAATAAATTCTTAATGCAACAATATCACACTAAACATTTCTCTTAATAAATCATGCAAATCTAAAGCCTCCATTGGAATACCTCATTTCCAGCTGTAACCATTTGCGAAGTATTCAATGGTGAAAAGAATTGGGATTTAAGCGAAAGGTAAATTAATGTTTTACACTGTAGTAATTTTTTTCAATTGGTTTCAGATTATATATTTCAGTTTAAACATTTACTTTAATACATAAAGGGTGAAGTGATTTTTTTGAATTTTTTTTTAAAAAGCTTGGGTGCGGGAAAGTTGTCAAATAGATTCAAATGAACGTTAAATTTTTTTTTGAATTTTGAGTTGAGTTTTTGTACTCAGGCTCTGAGCATGAATCCTAGAAGTAACTTTAATAAATCAACAACTATTCAAACCAAAACGATGTTCACTTCTAAAAATTTAGTATATATGAATATAGTCAAATAGTGCATTTTATCCAGTTTGATATATACCACATTTTTTCAAGCGAACCATTTTTTGGATTGAACAGTTATTGATTTATTAAAGCGTCTCCTAGGATTTATGTATAAGAAAACCATTTTAAATTTGATCACTTATCTTAAGAGTTTTCAATGTTTTAGTAGAAATCTGCATTTTCCCACACATTTTTTCTCACCTTTTCATACAAAACTTCAAGCTCAAGGCCTGAGTACAAAAACTCAACTCAAAATTCCAAAAAAAAATTCAGCGTTCATTTAAACCCATTGACAACTTTCCCGCACCCAGGCTTCTTACAAAAAAAAGCTAAAATCAATCCACCCTAATAACCGTATTTTATTTTAAAGATACTACGGAAATAATCGAAACAATAAATTAGATGATTTCATATCGGATATAACATTTTTTAATGGGAAATGTTATGCATGTGGGTTATGCGAGAAGGACATGATATGTCCATCGAATTTCAGTGATCTTTTATTGAAGGTAATTAAAAAAAAAAAAAAGTAATAAAATATTTATAATATAACTGTGTTTGGTTAAATTTATGAAACGATTGTAACAAAACAAGTTTTTTTTATATGAATCAAGCCATAAAAAATCTGAAGAATCATTGAAATACATATATATTGTGGTATTTGGCTATCAAAATGTATAATTTCTATTCAATGCATTATAAAAATCGTTCTATATAGTTTTTCCTGTTTTAGTTTAGAACATCTTGCCATGAAATGTTGTATAAATGTATTTGGAATAGTCAAGAAATTGAATGCTGTGACGTATTTTTACCACTTGAAACCGAATTTGGAATTTGCTATTCGATTAATTCGATTCATACGAAGTTAGTTATTTAATATCTGTTAATTTCTTTTGCCTAAGAATTCATAAAATGTAATATCTAAAAATTAATATAAAATAAAATATATTTTATAAAGACCGAAATATGGACAAAGATTAATTACAAACCGATTAACGGGTCCAGGTTTTTTAACATTTACGGCCTACGAAGATATTCAAATTTATGTGCATGCATCGAATGAAGTACCGTACGCTATCGAAGGTGATATTAAAGAAAATGTGTTATATGGTTCGATAAAAGAAATTATCATCAGTGTAACAGAAATGGTTAATGATCCAAATGTTGAAGATATATCAATTAAAAATCGTAAATGTAGATTTTCATGGGAACTTACCAATTCGAACGCTCGACAACATTATGAATATTATAGTCATTCTACGTGTACAGTAGAATGTGCTGTTGATGTACAATTGAAATATTGCAATTGTACACATCATTTAATGCCACAAAGTTTTAATGGTTTGTTTTTGTGCAACAATTATTTTATCCATTTTAATAATATTTTCATTCAATTAGTTTTAAGTAGTAGTATAGTAAGTAGTAATTGTCGCTAGAGAAATTTCTACGATGCTGTTTTCTTTACGACTGCAATTTACATATAAAAATGTAGAACACCTCTGATACCAAAATAGTAATAATATTTTGTTTTGATTCTTTCTTTCTATTTAGTTTTTCACTATTCATTTTGTTTTTCTTTTTCATTTTGTGATTAATTTTAGGGATGAAACGAATTGGAGTTTTTACGATTTTAACGAATCGAATATCACTATTATTTTTTAGTTCAGTAACTTATGCTTTGTCCAAATCGAATATTCACCTCGATTGACTTGCTCAAAAAATGGAATATTTGGTTTAATCGCATCGAATGCCAAATCAAATATTCGATTCGTTCAAATATTCACTTAATTCAAATATTCGTTGCACCCCTAGTTAATTTACACCGTAAAAATAATTACATATGAACAATAAAATGATTTTAGGGAACTTAAAAGTTTGTGACGTCAACGGTTTACGATGTCTTACAAATAATTTTGGTGAATTTTTTATGTACTTTTTCTTGAATTTAATTAATAATACACAAATAATATGCATTTATTGTAGCTGAAATCAATAGAGAAAGAAGAAATTGTGATTGTTTGGCATCTTGCGAAGAGCCCGAGTATAATACATTATATTCATCATCAAATGAGTAAGTCTTTTTAAATAAATTATATTATATAATATTGGATTGGCTGTTTGTAATTTATTTCTATTGCGTGAAAATTTCAATTTTAAAATTAATAATTAGAAATAAACAATTTGTCTTTTTTCGTTCAAATCAAATGCAGGCAATTTCGAGAGGAACCAGGAAGTCTGGTGTCAATATCAATGATTGATTTACCGAAACAAAGATATGTAAGACATGTTGTTAAAACGGATTTGGATCACGTCAGTAAGTAATTCAAAAATATTAATAATTTCAAAAGTGCATAACATTAAATTGTTTTTCTATTTCTTTTTTTTTCAAGTTTCTGTTGGTGGTATTTGCAGCTTATTTTTTGGCATATCGATATTAAGTATCTTGGATTGGGGGTACAAAATATTAAAATTTATTACATGCTATTTATTTTGTAAGAGAAAATGCCATCATCTACTAATTAAATAGAATATAATTACACACATGAGACGTTATCTGCAATGCAAATATTATTTATTAATTTATTCATTACTTATGGTAAAATTATTTTTTCTGTTTGAACTGAACTTTTACGTTAAATTAAATTTGGGCTGAATGCAAATAAAAATTTCTGTAGAGTTGTTAGACTACTTTTATACTCATTTTTTAAGCCTTTAGTTAAACAAAAAAAAAATGTTTTGATACTTCTAAACGAAAAACTTTATGACTTTTTCAATTTTATTTTTAATTAAATTAGTAAATATTAAAATTTTTGAAACAACCCGTCTTATAAATTAACATTTTTTTTATCAGAAGCTTAGAGGCATTGGCAGAGACAGGTAGGGGTAATGGGGACAATTGGCCCCTTTTTTCTGAAATGATATTCGATTTACGTACAGCACAACACGATTTCGCGGTTTACGGTTTTGGGTGGTGGAAATAGTATCTTTTTCACGTTGCAAAAACAAAAATAGAATACATATAAGAAAAAAAAATACTATAGATTTAATAATTTATTTCATTTCTGCCCTCCCCGAAATTAGTTTTTTAAAACACATTAAATTAAAATTAAAAATATTTATATTTTCATAATATTAAATAAAAATAAGCTTTTCAGTATTTTATAAAGTTAATTAATCAATATCACTCATATCAGAAGAATACGTATCATTATTATCAAACGTACCACGTAATTCTGTAGTACGGAAAAATTCAATAGAATTTTCATAATCTTTCAACACTTCTTTAGACTTATCAATACAGGAATCAAGTACACGTAAATTACTAAATATATCTGATCCATTATTCATACCGGAAATCAGATCATTGGCAAGTTTTTTAACAACTGTATGTAATTCGGAAGAATTTCGACTATATGCTAGAATAGGAGGAACTTCCATCAAATCACCATAATCTAGAACATTCCATTCACCTACATCAATGTCCCATGTGAATAAAATTCTGGATTCGTAGTGTTTGCGATGAAATACACAATCCAAATTAAAATTACTGCAACAATTTACACAACTCTTAAGATTACTAGCCGGCTGTATATCTCTAGCTGTAAAATGAACCATTAAGATGCAAGTTAAGATGCAGCTAAGTGGACAGATCTTGAATAAAAAAAATAAATAAATATTATTAATACACATAATTTATCTGCACCAACTAAGTACCTTAACAATTTCACAGGCACAATCAAAAAAGAATCCATATATTTTGTTATTTAAACTGCATAAATAGTTTGCTATATAATATGTAAATGCTTCTAAATCAAATGTATTCTGTGTGACAGTAATAACTGGGCACATCAATTTTTGATACGATGATTTTGATATCATTTGCATATCGGAATAGCTAGCACCATGTACCTCAAGTGGAAGTGATGTATGATAACCAGGGGATATGCAATCATCTATTGAAAATGGTATAAATGTTTATTTAAATCAACACATACAAATATATTACCTATATATTCAAATACATATGAGAAAAACTAAGAGTACAGAAAGTGCAAACGCTTCTTGCTTATATTGTTGCAATTAAAAAAATTAGTGTAATATAGATATATATATATATTTTGCAAATCTAGCACATGCAAAAAAATCGATTGACTGTTGAAAATCTTATTCAATTGTCTAACAAACAAAAATAAATTTATTTATTTTTAATTGCTGTTTCTTAAAAGAAGCTGGTATACAGGGTTCGATTGAATTATTCAAAATTGAATATTTCGTTTGAATAATATGTGAATTATTCAAAATGAATATTAAAATTGAATTCTTTTCTTTAGCACCACGGTAATTTTGAATCTTGTTCTCTTGAATTCTTGTAGTGCTTTGATGCCCTACTAAAGTGTTTTAACAGGCTTTTGCAACGATTCAATAAAATAAAAATACATATGATTCAAAAAATTCAAAAAATTCAATTTAATTCAATTAAATTCAAATCATTCAGAATTTTTTGAAATTTTTTACAAAAAGCTGAATTTTTCCGAACCCTGGGTGTGAATTGCAAATTTCAGAATAATAGGTGGAATAGGTCAACTTTGAAAAATATAGCTTCTGAACGGACATACTAACAGCGAACAAATATTTATTGTAATCTGGTGGGACATTTAGGTAACTAGTAAACAAAACCATTGATATTCGTGTAAAAATGTATAATATACTATACAATAATAATGAACAAAATGCAATCCCACTACATGTTATGTGCTAGAGTGCTAGAGTTCAGAATTTTACACCATTTCTTTTTTTAGATTTGCAATAGTATGAACAACAAGCATTTGAAGTTTCTTTATTTATATATATTATATATATAAGTTAAAATTAGTTAAATAAAAACAAAATTACCTTCTTCACTTGTAATTACTGATGTTGCATCATCTTCTTCAACATATCTTCGAATGAGTTTTATAGAACATATTGGTTTATCTTTTTCGTTGCTATTTTTATCCGATGTTGTACATTGATTTGAATTGTAAGTTCTGAAATCGATATTTGACGGTTTCACTTCACTTAATGGTTGTATAGATGTAAGAATCGATGAATTAGTCTGATTTTTTAATAATTCATATTCTTCACTTCTTGGCGATGACAGCATGCTTAGACAATTTTCAGTGTTTGTTTCAATGTGTGGCCTTTTTGTTGTTTGATGCCGTGGTGACATTGCAGACTGTTTGACATAAGTCGGTGATTTTGCATAGTAATAAGCTGATCGACCTTTGTAAAATAACAATTAAGTGAAAAATTATTTTGATTTATATGATATTTAACTTTATTTTATATATTCAGTGTTTCCTTTTTTTTATTATTATTTGTACAACTTGTATTTAGATGTTTTGCATATATATTACCTTATCAGTACAAGAGATAATTACTAAATTTTACCATTAAAGGAAAAGAGGGAAACACATTTATGAGTATATAGTTTTGTCACTCTTTTTACTAGTAAAATTTGCCAGACAAGAAAAAACGATTTATGTCGTCCAGTGTGATACCGCTATATAATTCAATTTAAATTTACATTTGATTAATACTATTTATATTAAATAAATGAACATAATGTCCATTATCTGTCGCAGATTGTACCATTTTTAAATTTCCTTAGCGTGCTAGAAAATTCACTGATAGACTAATAGAGTAATAATTTATGATTTTTTTTTTTTATTTTACCACTTTTTAGACCAGATCGATTTTTCTCAGGATTCAATGGACGGATATTGGTAGCCAATAACCCAAAAGACGCACAATTTTGTGCTCGATGAAATAGATAAGCTTAAAAGTCGATCTGGATGTAATTGGCTCTAGGAAACCGATTTGGTAGTGGAAGATGTGTACCAATCCAGCTTGTTCTTTTTGTTATATTTCCTTCCCCTAATCTCAGAAACTAGTAGGCGGATAGGAATAACACTTATACTATGTTTTAGGGTGACCGAAACAGTTTTTAACGCCAAAAGGTTACGACGAAAGGTGAAATACTTATACTTTGTTGGAGAGGGACCGAAACTGATCTTGAATCCAAAAGGTCAAAGGTCATGGCCAGGGGCAAAAGGTCAAATGTTATTTTCATCAGAAAGTAGTGGGTCAATCGAGATAAAACTTATACTGAACCTGATCTTGACTCGAAAAGGGGCCATAAGTCAAATAAATGATTTTTCAATAATCTATGAAGGTTTTAAACATAAAATCACTTTCTAAATGTACGTGTAGTGCATCCAGTTTAGATTGTCTTTCTTGCTTTTTTTATTTTTGAAATTTTGCTGCCTTTTTTAACTGGACGGTCGGTCGCCCATAGCGCCCACCCATTAGACTAAAGCTGACAATTATGTATTTAATTTCAACTTATATACGGAATTATTTTAATTATCTTTGACTTTTATGTAATTTCATTTATAAGTAAAAAAAAAACAAATTATAAAATACCTGGCGGTGACATCATCATGAAACGATTTCCTACAGGTGATCCGCATGGAGATCGAAATCCATAACTAGGTGACGCACGATGTGTATGGTGCGGTGATGGTATCTCAAAATTGGTTGGCGGTGATGAACTGAAGCAACTTGTATGAGCTGGTGAAGATTTTGGAATTTTTGTATGAAGTGGAAAATTCCTGAAAGTCGATCTCAACTTATTGAATGGAATAATGTTTTCCGTATTTTCTTCTGAAAACTCATATTTTTTATCAGCCAATCGTCTTTTACGAAACGTACTAATCTTTTCACATTTCTCATTATCTTCAGAAAATTCATAAGCTTTCGTAGCTTTATCTAGATTTTTATTATTACTATTTATTTGTGTTGGATTATTTTGTAAGTCAATCGTTGTAATGCCACTTTTCGTTGAATTAATATTTTTAGATACGATTCGATGATTTCGATGATTCAATAAACGAACTTTATTCGAATTATTAGATCCAGATGGTCCACTGCTACTATCACATGTTATCACTAATTCATCAAAAGTTGTATTGTTTATTTGACGTGCATAATGTTTATCGTTAATCGGATAATCAGTTTCGCATTCTGCAAAATCTGCAATTATTCTTGCTACAATATTTTCTTTTATAGCAGAGCTCTGCATTTCATTGTTACTATTAGTATCTCGACTACTATTACCACACTTAACAATATTTTTTTCATTCCAACTTTTATTATTATCATCTTCAATTGGCTTAGTAGCGTTCATTGCTTTATCGTCAAACGCATTGATCGAAGGCATTGAATTAGAGGTGATGTCAATACTATCAGACGTCCTATCCGATTTATTAGTTAATTTAATATACTTAATATCTATACTATTTAAAAAAGTTTTAATTGGTTTATTCAAATCTAGGCCAATATGAATCATGTGAATTAATCCATTAGTCACAATTAATATTTTATCAGTGCATTGTAAATTAACAAATGGATTAAACTTTGGATCAGTTTCTGTGCGACAATATTTCGTATGTATCGTTAGATTACATTTAATACACATAACAGCACAGCGCATAGCTAAATATAATTAAAAAGAAAAAAATAATTAAATACCTACTTAATGTGATTAATTAAACATTAAATTATTATATTTACGTTCAAGTGTGTCAGCAAAGCAATCATCTTTCACTTGTCTACAATCTAAACAACCCAATATTGGCACAGCCACTACAGTTACATAAGAATCTTCGTTTTCAAATTTTCCATCACCATGGACAATTAAGACTCGTGGATTAGTATGCCATTGAGACATGGACACAACTTTTAAATTATCAACACCATGATCATCAAACAAGCACACATTAAAATATTTGCATAGTAAATTATGAGGTCGATATATCCAAAAGTATAATCTGAAATATGAGTTTTATTATAAGTAAAAAAAAAAGCACAATATGTATTTATTTTCATTTGTTTGCTAATTTATTTTTTAGATCGTTTTAAAATTTCACCATTTAAATAAAAATTAAACTTACTCGTATCTATAAGTCGTTGTGAAACTATAGCCATTTCCTATTGAATCTTCGTCACAAATAACTTTGTAGCTCAATAGAAATTGACCACACACGGTCAATCCCATAAAAACATGACTACAAGAAATAAAAATTTAATAAGTAGTTGAATAAACTTCTATTTGATTTATTATTATGTCAATATCGAAATTGATTACCCAGTTAAGTAGCAATATGGTACAATTTCTTTTAAACAGAAACTCAGTCTTTTCGGTACTTTATTAAATGCAAGCTTTTTATCTTTCTTCAAAATATTATTCGTGAAATATCCTGTACGCTAATATGATGAAAAATTATAGGAAAAAAATTAGTTCTTAAATTTGGTAAAGGTATAAAAAGAAAGAAGTATAAAATAAGGTGTAAATTCCATTTGAAGTAAACAGCATTGATCACAAAACGAAAAATGTATTCAAAATTTTATAATCTTTTCCTTTAGAACCGAACCTATTTATAGCGTTCATTAAACCCGAGCTCCATTAGTTGATTCGAACTATAATATCTTTTTTGAAACCGAAGTCTCAATATTTCAGGTCTCTGCTCTTATTTAGCATTTAAATATATTTTAAATTATAATTTTTTTCCGTTGATCGGATATAAAATAAACTGATGCAGGTTGATGCAAGAAGATGAATAATAAAATTATTCGAAACATAGGATGATTAAATAATGCAACATTATAATGATCGATACCCTGTATTATTTATTTTATATTTTAAATAATACCAACAACGCAAATAATTTATCGATTCGAGAAGAAGAAAATTATAAAGAATTTAAGTGATTGAAAATTTACGCCTTTCATTAAATGTAGTTAGAATTAAGAAGTCTTTTTTTATCTGTAATTATTATATTCCCATGTTATCCTAATAATGAAGGAGAATGAAAATTTTGTAGATTGACATTAATAAGTTATTACATAAACTAAAAAAAAAATTGTGTGAATAATTCAATATATACTTATTAAAATATCAATAAGTAAGTACTTAGTACGATGGAAATAATCTTGAAAATCCGAAACAAATATTAATGAAATCATTTATAGAAAAATTTTAAAATTGCGAAAAATTATATTATTGTAAAGGTCATTGTTTAAACACTTATTTAAAAAAAAAAAAGAATTTCTTCTTTAAAATAAATATAAAAATTCCATACTTCTCTATTTAGTATTTTTAATACAACATTCTGTGTATTTAATTTTTTGGAATTATTTCCTTGAGGTTCTTCAAATGATCCAATTTTATTCTTGCTATAATTTTCATCATTGTCCGACGACGAATCATTGTCTGATTCGGATGAACAAAATGAAAAAGAATTCTTAGATCTACGTTTCATTCTTTCACAAATTTTTATTTAATTATGCTTATTTATCAATAAGTGTTTCCACAAATCACTAATTATCGGAACATACAATTTTCGAACTTAAATTAAAAATTTAAAAATGTTTTGCTTTTTTTTATTCCTTTTTTCATCAACATTTTCTCAATATATCATCCTTTTAACAAAAATGCCAAACAAATTTTGACAATCGCTTTAATATTACGTTTGTTTATGGCGAATTATAATTACAAAATAGAATTGACATTAGTCTAGTTTACATGATTGTGCTTTGTTGAATATTATATATTATTATTTCGTGTTGAAAAATTCCGCTAGGCACCGCTTATCCTGTGGGCAAAGCAATGTATTTTGTTGTTGTAGTTGCCCA
>JAABKK020025989.1:0-16884 GCA_011634745.2 Catotricha subobsoleta | reverse complement strand
GCGGGTCAAATAAATGGCGCATTGTGATATAAATTTGTGATATCATATCACAATTTTTGGTCAGAATTCACCTGCAGTACAACCAAACAATTTTGTACCGTACAGCGTCGGAAAATACCACATTTAAAAACAGAAAAAAAGTAACCAAAGTAAAACTAATAACCATAATAACCACGGAGGAGCAATGGTACGATGTAGTTAATGCATGTCAGATATTGAGAATGTCCAAAGGAAGTGCAGCTAAGAAATATAGTGTACCAGGTACACTGTACCTAGATCAACATTTCAAGACGTGCTATCAGAAAAATCGAGTGCTCAAAGAATCATTAACATAAATTTATATATCAGCCAATCTGTACCGGAAGCTATTTTTCCAATAACGAAAGTCCAGTTAATTTATTTCGGCGAGACATCCAGAAATGTCCATAAAAATGTCACAAAATTCGACAAGAGCAAGATCAGCTAGAACAGAAGCCGCTATAAGAGATTGGTTTCAGGAAATAAATGATTATTGTGAAAAACATGACTATTAAGATTGTCTTGCAAGACCCATCACGATATTTTAACGTGAACAAGACAGCGTTCTTATTAGTCCATCGTCAGGAAAAGTCTTAGACCGAAGAGGAACCCGAGTTGTCTATAACTTGATTCCTAATAGTGAAAGAGAGTGTCACGGTTCTTTTTTGAAACAATGCAGCCGGTATTCAAACCCTCAGATGGTTGCATTCAAATCAAATACAAAAGAAACTGGCAGTTCCATGAAAATGGGGAATAGGTGAGCACCAATATTTTTAGTATTACTTTGAATTTTTTTTTTTTTTTTAATTATGGAGGTCGAAGTAGGGTTTGTAATTTATTGAAACTTAAAAAAAGGTACTATTTTTTTCAAAATCGAGGTAGAGTAATTCTTTGAAACTTAAAAAACATACTATTTTCTGTTTAAAAACTTAAAAAAGATTTCGGCAAAATTGAAATATGTTAATACTTTTTTCAAATCTCCTAACCTTTATTAAGGTATCCAATTTGAACAAGCGTAAGCAACGGATCTCATGCTTTCGCAATCTTTGTTCCAGCCTTGTCGACCATCTGTATATCCGTGACCACATAAATGTGATACAATACAATGATTTAAAAATCGCATTGAGATAATGATTTATAAGTTTGTGGAAAAATTTTCAAGAAAATGTCTGCTTTAATACTTGAACATGATTTTTAATCGAGTGTATGTGTTGATAGAAAATACCAATATAAAAATTCATTAATGTGGTGCAAAAATGACAAGATATTGTCTGTGTATACAAGAGAATTAATTATTCGTGTTTGCTGGATGGAAAATAGTAAACATAACCAAAAATATTTTTATTTTTTTTTTTTATTTTTATCTGCTAGGCGAATATTAAATTCAGTACACTTTATTTTAAATCGCTTCACGGTGTGTACGAAGTCAATGTTATTAATAATTTTCTAATCCAATTTCCACTCTGAATGTCATAAAGTCATTTGCAAGCCATTAGATTTACTATAGGTTTTCTATATAAAACACGCAAGTGACAAGTTCGACAATTCTAATGATATAGTGTTGTGACTTCACCATAAAAATATAAATATTATGGTATCACCACTACCAAACGTTAAATTTCACAGGAATATACCTATTAACGCTTAAATATATGCGCGACTTTAGCTTCACTAAAGTTATTACACCTCACGTGTAAGCACGCATAATTTAATAGTCATAATAAACTAATGTGTCTGTCATTTTGGCCAAAATGACAGACACTAAACTAATAGGGTGATTCATTGAAAACATTGGAATGTTAAAATAATGTTTTCAATTAAAACCTGAGATAGAATAATTATTTAAATAATAAGAATATTAATTAATAAAACCTGATAGAAAGATTTCCAAGAATTTCTCTCACTAAATAACATAATTAATTCATTATAAATATTAGGCAGTTTGAGCAAACGACGTTAACGTAGACGTAGGTGTAAAAAATTACTTGACCGTGAAAATTTCACACACAACTTTTATTTTATTTTGCACGTCAATAATAACAGATCTAAATATACATATACGAATCGAATACGACAGAATCATCTTTACATACCTAGTGAATAGTGATCGAGGCGGAAAAGTTTCCATGGAAAACGAACGGAAATGAAAACTTCCATTAAAACAAATTCAGTGGTAAAGCCACAACGAATAATTACGAAGGGCAACAAGAAGAAATCCGACGGTCGCCTAAGCGATGATTCATCCGATTCTGATGGTTCCCATGAGCAAAAAATCGTAATATCCGCGGAGAATCGGATGGACTGGGACACATTTGACGAATCTGATGAATCTGATAACCACCATGCAAAGTCAAGGCAAGGGGATGAAGATAGCGAATACGATTGAGGTTCAAATACTGAGTTTCCGAATAATACATTTTTTATATCTATATCTTATTGTTTCAACAAAATAAGTGTTTATTTAATTAATTTCATGTAAAATCTCAATTCTTCTTATCATGGAAAAGTTTCCGAAAACCTTTCTATTTGGGAAATTTTTCGAAAACTTTTCCACGAAAATTTTCTGGAAAACTTCCAGCACTACTAGTGAATATCCCAAAAGATGCAGAATTTTTATTTTCGTAAATTTTTTAAAGGTTGGGTTTTAAGCTTTTTCGTTTTTAGATCGTGATATTCAGTATAGGCCACTAGCAAGAGGTGTGGTGTGACTAATGTCAAAAAGCAAAGTGATGTAGGGCAAAGAAACATGTTTAGTTTATGCATAAATATCTGAGGTTTGTTTCAAAAATGAAAAAAGTGTTTAAGCCGATTTATAAGAAATCGGCCCCAAGGAATCGATCTTTATTACTCTTGATATGCTTAGACATCCTACTGAGAGTGTTGCAGTACCCAAAAAAAAATTGTAAATTTTTTAATGTGCTGCCTAAGAACTGGGATTATTTAAAATGGATTCGTTTTGGATAATAGTTTTTATCCTTTTTGCACTCCTTACATAAACTCACAAGTGCATAATATTTTATTGACGCCAAAAAACAACGGCGAATAGAAAATTAAGTTAGTGTTACCATTTTTTTTTAGTATGAAATATATGTGGAATGAATTCGCGTCGATAAACGTATGTAGATCTATTTTTATAACACCTAACTCCCACATAAGAAGTTTTTGCAGTTTTGCGTTTATTAACCAAAAAAATAAACGATAATGATTAAAAATGAACTGAAAAAAATATAAACTGCAAAAACCCAGGAAAAAACGGATAGACTATTCACAAGTAGGAATTAGATAATAATGTAATCCCCCGCCCCAATATATTTATGTAAAAAATTGTAGCATTTTTCGATCCTCCCCTCCCCCCCCTAAGGCCGGTAAGCTTCAACTCGTGTAACCATGAATCTCGGGTAACTCGAGCTTTTGATAAACTTCAACTCAGTTAAACTTGACGAAACTTCGGGTTTCAAAGCACTACTATTTAGATGGGTTTCATGAAACCCATGCTTTGAAACTCAAGGTTTCGTCAAGTTTAACCGAGTTGAAGTTTATCAAAAGCTCGGGTTACCCGAGGTTCGTGGGTTACACGAGTTGAAGTTTACCGCCCTAAGAATGTTACGTAGTTTACGAACGTTCCCCTATCCAAAATAATAAAAAAAATCCTACAATATTACGATTCGCCAACGCAACGTTGCTTTTAAAATATGACCGTTGCGCAAGAATAGTATGGTTCAATCAACTTAAAATTTAATAGCTTCCTCCGTAGGAGGACAATATTTGTTAAACTGTTTTGAAGAGTTCAGTGTTTTTTTTTTTTTTTTTTAATAATATCTATCACACTGAGCGTTCAAATAATAATTTGCTATAGATCATTATCAAACAAACTATTCTAGGTGGCGTTTTAGATTTAAGTCTCGGTTTAGAGCATTGAAAAAATAGCATTGTAAAATTGGTTGTAATAAAATACAAGCAACTCATTGGCTAAAATCGCTCTATTGATCTCGCACCGATACTAACACATTTGCATTTGTTAAAATACAACGATTTTTACAATCAATTTTTCAATGCTCCGAATCGAGACTAACTGTCAAAAATACCGAAAAGTAATAGATCATTATAGGTATATTTTAGTTCAAGCTTGTGGCGGCAGAACAAATAGTTTTAGGTTTAACTTGTCAGTCAATACTATTTACATATGGTATGGCTGCTGATAGGCCAGTTCCCGGCCAAAGTCGCTACAAAATAATAATAATTATAATAATGATAATATTTCATCATCTTCTAATTGCACATCTTTTATTCTCTCAATAACTTCGTAAGAATTTTTGACTGAAAAATTCGTTTAATTGTTTAATGAATTAAACTCATTAACCAACCATTTTGCAACGTTGTATGTGTGCGATCAAATATTGGAAACTATTAGGCGCATTTTGTCTCCTACTTTATGCATTTTAGGTAAAGCGTAAGCCCTTGGAACTTTTGCATTTGGGACCCTCATTTTCCATTTCCATGTAGAATCAAAAATGTCTCTATGTTCATTGATATGATTGATCTGTGATGATTTTATTAATTTTGTTTGCTGGATTTGGTACTGGTATGTGTACCATCAGTTTATCAGCGGTCTGCTTTATCATTCATTCAAAATGTTATCGATACCATTAACTAACTTCACGCCAGGCGTCCCTTCACAAATTGTAGGGAAAAAATGTAGCGGCCATTCGTTTGGAAATTATCAAAGTGATAACACGTATCTTTATATTTACCGTGTACCGTATTTAATAGTTGTATTTTTTTTTTTAGTGAAACTCAAAGTTCATTTAATTGTTTTAAAAGTAATTAATCGTTCGTTTAGTGGTTTGTTTTATGGTAAATTGTGAGTGCTACGACACGTAAAAATACACACTATTTACAAATCAGTCGTAATCCAAAAACATTTCAATTAATTAATTCTCATTTCGGGATGCCCGCCAGTGCCGTCGTAACTTAAAACTTAAACATTAAAATAAACATAATAATAAACATGACAGTCGATCATTGAAAATAGTTTATTTTAAAACCAGGTATCGGAAAAATTTATTTCCATCTTCAGGTTAATTTTTAATCGAAAGTAAAGCTAAATTAACTGAAACTTAAACTAAAAGAAAATTATTAAGAACAAAAGAATAAATATAAAGAAATTATAAAATTGTGTATTTAAATCGAATGAAAAAACAAATTATATTGTAGTGTTCGATTCAGTAAGCAGTGCGCGGATTTTTATGCATCAATAACTAAATTACTTTTATTTATTTTTCTTACCAATAAGAGTAGAATTCGTGTGTTAGTGTAATAATTTGACGGATATTAATTATTTATTAAATAGGTTGGTGCTTAAGTGCATATCATAAAAATGTTGAACGTGATATACGATATAATGCCAACAATTTCTGAGGACAACATTTCACAGCTATCATCCCAATTTAGTGGCGAAGATGATAATATTGAACAACTAATGATGATACTGGATGAACGAGATAAACTTATAGATAGTCTTCGTGAGGCTCAAGAACGTTTTGATGATTCAGAAATGAAATTAAATGACACAGAAAAAGAACGAGACATTCTTCAAAGGCAACTTAATGGTAATTTTTCACAGGAATTTGCTACCCTTACTAAAGAGCTTACAGAAGCAAGAGAAATACTTCTGGAACAAGATGAAGAAATAGCTGAACTAAAAGCTGAACGCAATAATACAAAAATACTTTTAGAACATTTAGAATGTTTAGTATCCAGACATGAACGCTCTTTACGTATGACAGTTGTTAAATGGCGTTCTGCAGCAGAAAGTGGTGTATCCAACGAAGTTGAAGTTTTAAAAGCTTTAAAAAGTTTATTCGACCATCATAAAGCTTTTGACGAAAAGGTACGCGAACGTTTGCGTGTATCATTAGAGAAAAATACGGCCTTAGAAGAAGAACTGAAATCAACCAAGGACGAGTTACAACAATTCAAACATGGTTCAATTAAAATTGCAAATCAAGGTGAAGGTGAAAGAACTGGAGAACAAACTGTCAATGGCGAAAATCAAGATGCTGCCAAAACACATGAACTACAAACTATCATTGAGAAACAGACAACTGAATTATCACAATTGCAACGCCAAGTTTCCGACCTAAACATTAAAAGGAATAATCTCGAAGATAATCTGTCAAAAATTCAAATAGAATTTTTCAAAGCACAAGATTCATGTACGAAACTTGAGCGTGACTTACGCGAAAGTGTTGCAGAAAAAGCGAACCAAGAAGACCGTTATTTACAAGCACAACGCAATTTAACGGCATTGCATGATTTAAATGAAAAAATAGGACATGAACTACGAAACAAAGAAGCTTACTTGAAGCTTCACGAAGAAAAAATATCGACCATTCAAGAGAAATTAGAATTGTCTGAACAAAAAATAGCACAATATTCAAAATTACCAGAGAGGGAAGAGCAATTAAAGACCCGTATGGAAGCCATCAACCAGGTAGCATCGCACCCTAATCTTCCGGCTCACGTATCTCGTGATGAATTGCATGGTACATCAATGGATGATGATTCCAGTTCTGGTGACTTTTCAAGTTCTGGTGGGGCTGCATCAACATTAACAGCACAATCGCTTCATATAGAATGTGTCGCTCAAGCTTTACCACATAGTCAAGAGGAATTGAGACGGGTCAGCAGCTTAAATTTCGATTCATCACCATTAAGTTCACGACACTGCAGTCCAGAATCATTGCGACATTTAAACACAATGGGATCAATGAGCATGCTTCTAACACCAACATCAGGTAGCCGAGATGCTGTTCCGGCAACACAGAAATATAAAAGAATCAAATCTAGTTTAGGAAGATTTTTCAGGAAAAAAGAAAAGGTAAAAGGTGTTAAGGATTCAGCCAGTATCAGTCGTTTATCAGCAGCAATGAGTGATATTAATTCAAATTATGATACGCTTAGTACATCTGGTATTGGTCTTAGCAGCAAATCACTTGATTATGGGCGTGAAGAAAAAAAAGTGCATGATTATCGTCATGATTTATTGAGTGAAGCAATGAAAGCTGGTACACCATTTGCATTATGGAATGGGCCAACAATTGTTGCTTGGCTTGAATTATGGGTCGGTATGCCGGCTTGGTATGTAGCTGCTTGTCGTGCCAATGTTAAATCTGGTGCTATTATGAGTGCACTCAGTGATACCGAAATTCAACGGGAAATTGGTATAAGTAATTCACTTCATAGGTTAAAATTACGTCTTGCCATACAAGAAATGGTGTCTTTAACATCACCGTCAGCACCAAAAACAACTCGCACAACACTTGCCTTCGGTGATATGAATCATGAATGGATAGGCAATTATTGGTTACCAAGTCTTGGCTTACCACAATATCGTACAACATTTATGGAATGTTTAGTTGATGCTCGAATGTTGGATCATTTGAATAAAAAAGATTTACGTGGTAAACTAAAGATGCTCGATAGTTTTCATAGAACTAGTCTGGAATATGGTATTTCATGTTTGAAAAGATTAAATTATGATCGAAATTCTTTAGAAGAGCAATGTAATGTCTCTGATAACTCTATTTATAATGTACTCGTATGGAGTAATGATCGCATTATTCGCTGGATATCTAATTTAGGTTTATGGGAATTTGCAAATAATTTATTGGAATCAGGTGTTCATGGTGCGTTAATTGTTTTAGATGAATGTTTCGATGCTAATTCATTGGCTTCGGCATTACAAATTCCTACACAAAATATACAAGCTCGTCAATCACTGGAAATAGAATTCACCAATTTATTGCAAATGGCAAACGATTGTTGGTCGGAATCATTATAATCAAGGCAGCATTGTTGATAATCAAATTATTCAGATGAATATTTTTTTTTAAGATTTTTTAAATTTATGAAAAATAATTGTATTTATATTTTTATAAAGTAAAAATATTTAATAAACACTTTTTAATTAAGAATATACAATAAAATGTTGATTTGATTTGGAATTACTTTTTATTTTAAACAAAAATAACGTGATTTTCGCATACTTAAAAAATAATTGTTTAGCCTAGCCTTAAATGAGAAGTTATTTTAAAAAACTGAACGAACAAAAAAGTCTATTTAAACTAGCAAAATTTATAAACTGTGCACAGTCATAACTTAAACTGCAAGTAAAATATAAAATGCATGTCCTCTAAATCGGAAAATATAATTTTTAATATTATTTTCAATTTTTTTATTAAATCATGATTATAATCACTTTCATCTCTGGTCCATAGATATATTGTTGCATCCATTGATATGCGTAAATTTTGCAAATGACTGATATCCATGGATACGGATAGATATTGATGTCCGCATTTATCTGCAAGCAGGGCTGGGCGTAATTCAATTACGTTATGCATCACATTTCTGCATTACAATACATATTCTTTATAATTGTAATTTAGTAATTATATTGCAAATTGAAATTTGCTGTAATTTGAAATTAAGTAATTCAATTACAATTAAAATAACAATTTTTACAGTTTAAAATTACTTTCCGAAAATATTATTTTAGCGCTAATTTACTTTTAAAATCATCTTAAACATTAAACTCATTATAAATTGAAATCTATAAAATTTAACATATTCTAATTATGTTGCCGTTATTTTTTGCTCAGTCAGATTCCTGGTGACCAAATTTTAGGAATTCCAATGTAGAAAAAACATTGGAATTCTAATGATTTATTTCACTACATTGAAAATCCTATAATTTGGTCAATTGTGGGAGTACTCTCACTTAGTTTCAATTCTACAACCTTTGTCAAAATGACTGAACAAATATCTAAGTCTATTATAATTTTTGACCAAATTTCTACAGAAGATTTTTTTTACTTATGGGGGAGCCGACATATATAACTCCAGAAAATGAAATATAACTTTTATACATAGGATCCTACAGAAAATTTGTCTATTACTAGCCCCCAATTATTTTCGTAGGCACATCTAATGGTATCCCAGTTCCCACGCCGATGACCTACCCTGGTGTAAATTTTCTCTTTGACAAAACTTTACACTAAAACTTTCTATATTCTCATTTACAAAAAAAAACGTATTTTTTCTGTTTTAAATGTAATTACAAAATGTAATTTGTAATTAAAAATATTTTATGCAATTACCGTATAATACATCACAATAATTGAGAATTACTTTGTCGATATAATTGAAATTCAGAATCTGAATTATTTTTTATGTAATTCTAATTTCTAATTTGATTTTTAAAATACATTTTGCTTGTAATTTGTCCAGCCCTGTATGCAAGTTATGGATATGGAATATATGGATAGATTTTGCATAACTCTGTATAATATCCATATAGATGTATAGATATTTGCCATGGGTACGACTCATCCATGCAGTGCTCTGCCTGTAGATAGACATTATTATTTAATATCATAATATAATTCTAACATTTTGTAGCTTTATTTTTAATCTTTATATTCTTTTTTTTTATTAATTTCATAAATTATAATGTTTTAGGCAAAATTTACTTATCCTAATCAACCATCATTGAATTTCACGTACATCTAATATCAGAAAAGTATTTATAGTGTTTTTGAATTTCCCCTTATATTTGCAAATATTACGTTTACTACAATCAACCTTCAAATAAAACATTTCAATTCTATGTAAAAGAATAAAAGAAAAGTCATTAATTTCTTTTACTTTTCTCATATACTTTTTCAAAGTGTTGATATAAAGAATAAAATATAGACCTCACTTAATATAATTATTACTTATGTAAATATTGGCAGCACTGAATATTCAATAATCTTTCCGCGTAAAAATTTACTTTACGTGACTTTATTTTACGTTATGAAATACTTCATGGCTACTTTAATAATATCCAGTGTGATGTCACTTGAAGTTATTCTGACGTAAAATTAACGTAGTTTAAGAATTCGTAAAGTACTTAAAGTAACCAAAATTTTGATTTATGAAGTAATACAGGAAATCGTAACGTATTCTTAAAGTAAATCCACATTCTGATTTTTTGCTGTTTAGAATTCAAATTTATTATGATTTTTAACGTAATTTAAAGTAATTTCAATTTTGAGTTTTTGAAGTACTTTTAGTACTTTATGATTTTTTGAACTAGTTTAATTTTCGGTCAGAATAACTTTAAATTACTACACAATACATTTTAACAACTTTACAACTATGAAGTAATTATAAATTATCTCCGCTGTAATAAAGTATGAAGTATTTTGTATTTTGTTGTGAAAAGTACTTTTTCACCCGGGTAATTATTTAGTCTTTATAAAATAATCGCAACATTAACATACATTTTACTTCCCAAATATTAAATATTTGCCACTACATTCTAGCACAAAGCATGAATTATATTAATTTTTATTAATGTTATAAACTGTTTAAAGATTAACATTCGGATGTACATTTTTCATTCACATTTTACTCTACTTATGTCATCCTTGTTTAAAGAAAAATAATAATAACAATGAATTTCAAATAATAATAAAAATATGAATTAATTTTATGACCACTAAAATATCAATGTGGAAAGATTTGTTTAGAAAATCACAGAGCTGACTAAGCCTCGAATATTTAATATAATTATTTTATAAATATATATATGGTTAAAATTGCTTATGATCACCACAAAACTAAGTTGGTCGTAAATTTGAAATAAAGGACCGAAAAACACAGAAAGGACCATAAAAAAGTTATTCATACACATAAACCACGAAGTAAAAACCGGGCTGTATGTAAATCGTATTTTGGAGAACTTGAAAACGACACTATTTTTGCTTTTTCTAGAGCTAGCTGAGCCCTAGCGAGCCTCTTAGTAGGTACGGACGGCCCTGCCGTAACAAATAATAAAATATTAAATATTAAAAATGAATAATAAAATGTTATTAAAATATTTAATGAGAACAAATCGCTCCATATATTCTAGAACACTACAATACAATTTAGATAACAATGAAAAATTGATTCCTTCAATTATTACCAATTTTTTTATTTTTTTTTTAATAAATATTATTATTATAGTCCGTAGCCAAACGGTAAAAAAAATCCCTCTGCGGTGATTTTGGTAATCCAGGATGAGATTTTTTTCCTAGGTCGAAAAAAAATAATTTTGGGTGTGCGTACCAAGTTGTGCCCTCCAAGGGGGAGGGGATACGTAGAGATTCATTTAAAAAATCATTGAGATTGTCTTAGGAGTATTTATTATGCGATCTGTCACGTTACCCGTGTGAATTTCTTCTCTTTTCTTCCTGTATTCATGGTATTTCGATGTCGTTTTAATCTTTGCCAAGTAATTCTTATTAACTTGAGACTTGCTCAATGGTTTCTGTGGGTTCACAATGAATTCGAACATAGTTAGAAAAAGTCACACTTTTCTTCAGTAAAAATCGTCCAGGCTGTTTTTCTAAGCATAGTATTTATAGAATTATAAATTGGAGACAAAATTTGACATGTGGGAATCTCTGTGGGGGTGTTTCGGAGGGCACCATTATAAACCGTCGGTCCCGTGTATTTTGCAGTACACGTTAAAAACTGTTAGGTAAGTGGTTGTTACTTCAGAAACACACCACTAGGTGGTAGACTCAGCTATGAACTGTCTCGGAAAAAACACGACACGTATTGGTAAGGTAGTGTCATCTATACACCAGGGGTATAAGGCAGTACCAAGAAACATGTGGTGTCAAGTGTAATAAGTAGTTGTTTCGGACATTCAAGGAAAGAGTCACCACCGCTAGTAAGTAATGTGAAAAATCATGTTACACAGAAACGGCGCGACGATATGCATATTCTACAGTATCCCACCATCTCTCATCACAAATATTCCAATAAGTGAGATGATACTGAAAAAACTAGCATTAGAACTAGTACAGGACGTCTCCTTCTGGAATATAAGTTGGTGGAGGTGGGTGGAGGGGTAGGGCTGGAAGATGCAATGTTAAAAACACGAACCTGTGTGCTATCCATTCCTTACCTCAAAAAAAAAATGGGGATGCATAACGGGCCCTTGCGGCCTACATGCTGAGTCTTTCACTCACCCCTTGTCATCCATCCATCCATCCAAATAAAACATTAAAAAAATGTAGCTGTGATTTAATTCTTTAAAGTGATTCAATATGTTTAAAAAAAAAAAATTCGAAATTTTGATCTGTCATGTTACGTGTAAATTGTCATGCATTGCATTGCCATCAAACATGCAATACAAATTATTTTTCATTCAAATTGTTGATCATATTTACCTCTTTGTTTACTTATGAATTTTTAGCCATTTTCTCATTGCACGATCAACATCGTTGTGCACGGCGAAATGTCAAACTGAAAATGCTTTCTCATGTTTGTCATTTGTCTTTTCCTAATATCAGGGCGCAGCTCGACGACGAGTACGCGACGGCGACACATGGCATCATTAAACTTTGTTCATTTTTGTTCAATTTTGTTCAATTTTGTTCATTTTGCTCAACGTAAATTATGAATGTCGTCGACAACTCGACCAATACTGCTCGACGCTATACATTGCGTCGAGTGATGATATTATATATCCAATGTCAAAACTTTTTTTTTCGGTGTTAGTAGTGACAAACTGACAACTCATTAATAATCATTAGCAACAACAATTATGGTTTCAATTGCATTTTTTGAAAGTGATACATCGGATGATGAAGATGATATGTTATTGTTACTAGATTGAAAGTAAAGCGACGGCAATTAAGAGATATGAGCAATCCATTAGAATTAGGACCTAATTCGTATGTATCTCAATATTTTTTTCTTTTGATTTTTTTCCCTGATTTTTTTTACCAGTCTAATTAGGGAAGAATAAATTATATCATTGTTAATATTTGTAAACAAGATTCCACTTTTAGGCCTTTCAAATACATAATTTATTCCGCCTTATTGACCCGTCGGGCAAAAACTATCTAGCTGACAACGCAACGTCTCACTTATAGGATTTTTTTAAATTTTTATAGTTTTATAAAACGTTTTCGACTGAGCAAAACGGCGTTTAAATATATTTTAGAAACAATTGATATCGGCGAAGGAACTACTAAGACTTTTATTCCGTCAATCATACGACTGGCAAGTTCCCTAAGTTTATTGGCAAGTGGTGGGTACCAACACGTGCTGTCGATTTTAGACAAATCCAGCCCGGCGTATACTGCAAGTTTAATGCATGTTAATGACCATTTAATAAATAGTTCCCATATTTCTTTTGGCCCCAATGATTCATGACCTTGCGTATTATGGCGGCAACCAATGAGTCATTTTACCCTGACAACATTGCATATTGTTCTGCACATTATGCAATGTTTTACCACAATAATTGGAACTCTTTGAGATTAGATCTCAAAGAGATCAATAATTCTGCCTTTGACCATCGCTGGGGCAATTATGCATCAAGGGCAAGCATTGGGGAATGCAATCCACCTCGGTTATGCGATGAGGTTGACGTTGGTCTCGTTGATTCTGACTGCCACTCACCACCAGACGAACCACAAAAAAAAATTATTCAAATTAATCGGTACAGTGATATATATTTTCTATGTGAACAACTACATAATGGTACGTGTAAATAAATTATATTGTACTCGTCAACTAATTAATTGCAGTGTCTTATAAATAAAACTAAGTGTATTTTTAACCAAAATTGGTATGCAGTTGTTTTTGTGTTTGTTTTGTATATACGACAAGGGTTTTACCGTTATTTTGTTATTTTGGCTATTTTTTTATTTTTGCAACCAATTTAGAAAACATAACAGAATGACTGGAAAATTCCTCTAGCGTGTTTCAGTTAAAACTCCACAATATTTTTACTTCATTTCAAGTACTTCGTTGCATGTTTGAGTGGTTAGACTTTGATGGTCATTTATATACCAAAAGTAATGATGATAGTGTTTTTGTTTGTTTTGTATATACGGCAAGGGTTGTTAGTTTGTTTATTTTGTTATTTTTACAGCCAATATTAACAAACATAGTAAAATGACTGGAAAATACCTCTAACGTCCAAAGAAAATTCGTAACTTTTTTGAGAAAAGACGTGTTATTAAATTAAAATATAATTTTTTTGATAAAAATTTTTTTGATAAAAATTTTTTTACTCAACAAGAATATTTTTTGGGCACATGCAATTTTTTTTTCAATAAAAAATGTTATGAGTACGAACCGTTTTCAAATCAACAGTAAAAATAAAGTGCTGATGGTTAATAATTACCACTGGCGAAAAATCGTAAACTTATTACTAATACCTACATTAGACCGCCCCGAAAAAAATATTCTTATAATGAGCCTTAGGTGGATATTTTTTTTTTTCATGCAATTCTAAGTATTTCCTCCGAGCTCCGATGAAACCATGGATCGAAAATGTAACCCTGATTTCTGCAAGCCACTTGAAGCTTTAAACTCGGCCAAAAGTGATGCTATCTGAGGTTCACATACATAAAAATTAATATCTCCAAGTATACTTAATCAAATTACATTTTAAAATTAATATCTGGGGCACTCTAAGATCATTCATAATTGGTTCGGGAGTTATGATTTTTCAAACTAACAACATTAACCATATGATCTGAATTTTACTTCATTTTTGAGAAATTCTGCGAATTTTGAAAAAAATCAAGTATTGGTTTAATACATTTTTTTTTTTTTTTTTTTTTTCTCCGATGCTAGTGGACGGATTTTTTTGGTTGAGATACCAAAAAACGCAGAATTTTTTTTTCTGCAAAAAAAATTTTTTTTTGAATGAATAAAAAAAACGCGGTCGTATTATTAACCCCTCGACAACATCTTTGTTTTCTACCTTTTACGAAAGTGGTAACTTTTTGAGTAGCTTGATTCTTTTTAGAATCTTTAACAATTTGATGAATATCATTTTCAGTAGCAACTTCATGAATATCATCGATAGTAACATTTTCAAAAGAATCGTTATCTGATATAATTTTAACGTCATGTTCAATACTATCATCTTCAAACACGGCCTGCTCAACGTCAATATCAATAATTTCGTTATTAATAAGTTCCCGAAATCCATTATGATGGTCGTTATCGTTTATGATCGCATGTGTTTGTGTGAAAGATCCAAAAGTTTTAACCCTATTTAATCCTTCTACCTGTGCTTCCATTTCAGCGGCTTCAATCAATTTTTCATCGCTTTCTCTAATAAGTTTCAATTTACATGGACCACCACCAGTCTTTTTAATTGATCTTTTATTATCCACCAATTTTTTTTTTACGCTGCACTTATGATCCCGCTACACCTATAAGTTAAATTAAAATAGTATAAATAACATAAGTTAGACCAACAATATATTAACAACATAAAAAAGTTATATTCTTCTTCTTATGTTTAATAAATTAAATATAAATTAAGAAATACATCTACTTAGCATTTAAAAAGCAAAAGATTAGCTAACCTTGACATTTTTATCACAATTTAAGTTTAATAAATTATATAATTGGATTATCACACTTTATAACTTAAATGTCAACTAGCGTCTAGCACGATGCACAAAATTTGATAGATATACTAGACGTACTTAATCACGAAACAACTCAACGCGTTGCGTGGTCGACATGTCGAGGTGTCGTCAAATAAAAAAGATTCATGATTCAGTGTGTCGACTTCTCGACGCTCGACACTGTTCATGATTCGCCCCCAGGGCTCAGATTCTTATGAAATGACAACATGTCATATGACAATTTTTTTACATATTATAAAATTAAAATTTGTCATTATTTCGGATAAAGCGATTCTTATGAAATGAGAACTAAAGTCATGGCATATGACAATTATTATTATTAATTAGGCGTATTGAAAGAAAAAATATTTTCAAGCGTCAAAAAAGAAACACGAATAAAATGCAACTAATTTATCGTGGCTATAATCGAATGGCGGTGATGTTTTCTCGTTTTAACCTCACATTTTATTGCGAATTCAATGTGGGTACACGCGTCACCTAACTTAAATTTTAACATTTAGCAATTTTTGTTTGATACTTTTGTTTCTGGTCTTTCATTACTTTAGGTAAGTTACTATAGTTCGTCTGTTATACCGCGACCAAGATGGCGGCTTCTGCGCATCATTTCCTATATTTTTTCTCTTTCTAACTTACGCAGATTGATACGATGCGCAGAAGAAGACGAAATTCGCGTAGTCACGGTATAACAGACGAACTATATTTCTTTTGGTTTTTTTTTAGCTCCGGGTAAGGGGCGGCACGATAGCTAAGTAGGCAAAAAAAATATATGTTTACCTGTTTTATTTTTTTGTGTTTTCAGCTACGGGTAAGGGGCGGCACGATAGCCAAGTAGGCAAAAAATATCATGAAATAATCTTATTGCTTGGATTTGTTATGTGTTATGCTTGTTTACAGAGTTCGCCTGGTTTAAACCAAATGATTAAAACCATGGTTTTATAGCTACAATTTGAAGAAAATTAAACGTTTAAAGCATTTGCTGTATTTTTTTTATTAGACGTTAGACATCAATTCTCCAATCTCTTTATTTATCACATTTATCGTTAACTTAACAATGAATGGAATTTATGTTTATTTCAAAATTTTATTTAAAAACGAATAGGTACGACGAATGTCGGCAGAGTTCCACAATTCTTTCTACAAATTCGTAAAAATTGCTGATGAAATTAATATAGTTGTCCTCTTCTTTATATTCATTTGGCTTTTTGTTCGCATCTCTTTCTTTTTTCTGTAAAATTTATTTTCAGTTGCTTTAACGGTTTAACTAAACAAAATCTTTCACGTTCACGTAATAGACCGATTACTACACGTTAGTTCTCTGTTGAGCAATTTATGGAAAGTCATATATTTTTGGAGGCGCTGCGTG
>JAABKK020025978.1:0-16887 GCA_011634745.2 Catotricha subobsoleta | reverse complement strand
TTACATATTTCTGGTGACCATTTACATATTTCTGGTGACCATTTACATATTTCTGGTGACCGGATTATTTTTATTCCATTTGTAATTGAGCCCTAAATATAAAGTTACAAAGACGCTGCCTTTTTGATTTAGCTTTCGCTAATATTACTGCTATTTCGGTTCCATCGACTACAACAATACGCTATTTCGCCAAAATGAAGTAAAACGAAATAAAATATATAGCACAGCAGACATTTTCTTTCATTATTTTTTACTTAATTTATAGCATAATGCAATTTTACAAATAGTGCCGTACAGGGTTTCGAAAAACCCGACCCACTTTAGAAAAGCCCATGGGTAGTGGGTTTTTCTGGGTATATGTGTAAAAATCAAATAAGCTGGTTTTAGCGATAAATTTAATTTATATTATATTGTAATATATGTTTACGTTTATGCATAAAACTCACATTGATGATCACAGTGATGAAAATGGCGTCAAAACTTTCAATTGCATCTTTATCATCGCTGTTGAATTCTCGTTGTTTGGATTGACTATGACTTCCATTTTCAAATACAGGTGCAGATTTAATATATTTTTCTTTATGTTTACAATTCTTTAGGTGGTTTCTTATTCTCTCAAATTTTCTGCTAATGCTAGTCAAGCAAAATTTGCAGGTAGCAGTTGTGAAACCATCACTATTTTTGCTAATAATAACGTGTTGCCAGGAAGAGTCTGTTCGACGACCACCAAAATGGTTACTACTTATTTTCGCACCTTTTTTTTTATAGTCGACATTATATTTTTAACTTAAATTAGTTCACAAAAACATTAAAAAAAACACCGAGCTCAAAGACCAAATTGTTAGAATAAAAACTAAACTTGAAGAACATACTATTCTATCACAAAAAAAAAACTACAAAAATTATATTTTACCGAGGGTCTCATGCACAGGGGGGGGGGGTGTTACCGCCCCCTGAGATTTGAAAAAAATCTTACCCTCTGTCGATTTTGCCGAAAATAGTTAATTTTTTTTAGGTTTTGAACAGAAAATAGTATGTTTTTTAAGTTTCAGAGAACTACCGTATCTCGATTTTGAGCAAAATAGTATCTATTTTAGGTTTGAAAAAATTACCCTACTTCGATTTCAAAATTACCCTATCTCGATTTCCAAAATACGATTTGCATACAGCGCGGTTTTTTTTCGCGGTGTTTTGGAAGAATTTGAAGAAAATACTATCTTTTTTCACTTTTCCAAAATACGATTTGCACTCAGCGCGGTTTTTTCCGCGGTATTTGAAGACCGTTTTTTTTTTTTTTTTTGTTTGAGGCCGTTTTGCAATCGTCGATGAAAAAAAAAAAAATATCCTATCTTAATTTATCAAATCTACCCCTCCCTAAAATTAAAAGCGTGTGCATTTATGGTCTCATGGTTCTCAGACCACGAACCAAGCCCCAAATGCGGCACTGTAATTTCCAATCGATATTCTACTGAATATCTCCATCGCCATATTATCATAAAAAATATCCTCTAAATTGAAAGTAATTATGCGCAATGGCAATTTTTATTAATTTGTTAGTACAAATTTTGTTTAAAACTGATTATTTGAAATATTTATCTTATCTTGTAACATACATATTGAAAATAAATGTAATTTGTAATATAATTCGTAAGGAACGGTGGAGCACGATTACTCCCAAGGCTGTGATGTGACTAACGGCATTAGAAATAACGCCGTTACTTGAAACGCGTTTTGTGAAAAATGATGTATGCAGCAATTGTAGAACTCGGTATGCCCTACATATGTGTAGTACATTGCAAATAGGGAGCGTTATAAATGCTTTAAAATTCAAAAAACTAAGGTTCTTTATGCAAGTTGCTATTTTTTTCCAAAATGCCTTAACTCTAATGAAAAAAGTAACTTTTGTCAGCCTTGCTTATTCCTCTTTTGTTAAGAAAACAAAGAAGCATTTTTGGTCCGGATTTCCAAAAGTGCACAAACAAACAAAACATGCGTTGCCAATGAATTATAATAAAAAAAATTCCAATATCTACATGCTTGAATGAGAAAAATTAAAAATTAACTATCAAAATTTATTGGTTGTTCTAAAACTTATTAGACTTATTAGTTATTTGTAGATTATGAATTTATTATTGAAAATAAATTGTCAATTGTAAATATTTCAATTTTTTTTTCAATATTTATTTATTCTCATTACATAATATATGTATGTGCAAACTATAAATAGTTTCAATGCTGGCTAATATGTTTTATAATTTATAATGCTAATTTTTTATTAGCCCTTGTATATTGTTCTCATTCAAAACAAATAAATTATACTAATAATCTGGTGATTTCACTTTCAAAACTTTGAGAATGAATTCCGCTGTATGTTGTTTTATTCTATTTTATTTAATGATAATTGTACCATTAATTTTATCCCTGTATTTAGTTATGTGAGCATGACTTTTTACACAATAAATGTATTTAGTGCTTAATCATTATGAGCTATTTGAAATCCTTGTTCATCAGTTAATTTGTCATACATTAAAAATTATACTCCTATGAGCAAAAACTGTCCTATTGATTTCAGATTTTTTTGCTTCAACGAAAATGAAGTATAGGCATCGCGGTTTTAGTTTTTTCTTTGCTCAAGTATCAACTGCAATGACGAAAACAAATAGCAGACACTGTCGCAAAATTTCGTATATGTGTTAAAAATCCTTATAAATCTGAAAAATCTAACAAACCCTATTATGATATTTTAAAAGATGCTATTCTCGCATTTTGCTTTTTCTCACGATTGAGCGAATAAATTTTGTTGATAGACCCACCGTTATACGCAAAATGGAAATGGCGTGAAAACTTATATGTTTTGGCTTTGTTTCTGTGGTTGGTGGTTTTCCAAAAAAACTGGTTTCTGTCGACCACAGATCGTAACCAAAACCCATGGTATAAATATACAAGGTATGATAAGGCGCACACCTCTCCCTCCCTCGTGATTTTCTTTTAGTCGCACTCATTACAAATTACAGCATGACGTCATGAAAACCATACAATTTCTTTCAACACCATGCACTGAGTTTTATTTACATATATATATGATCATGTCAACTTAATTCTGTGTTCAATAGTTGATGAAAATCGGTCTATTCAGTCCTGAGAAAAACAAAAAGCAAAATGAAAATGAGCAAAAAATTTAATGGATATCTCACATTTGAATGGAAGTTGTTGGATTATCAATAACTTTTTAACCAAAAGTGCTGAATTTAAACAATTGGTAAATTGGTAAATTTTATGGGATAAAGATTATTAATATAGTTATGTCTTATTACCAGTTTTCCATTTATTCATCGACTGATCCATACAATATATATAAATAAATGTGACGAATTTACACATACAATACATAGAGAGAACCAGATTGAACATTCATTCCATAAGGCGGGGTTATTTTTACGCTAACCATCCAGGTAGCCAATTTTACCGTCTGATGGGTAACTAACTATCAGGAGGAGTACAAACTATACATATTGTCAGTTAACATTACATAGCTTCAAATAACTAGTTCGTAATGGTTAAATTTAATACTAGTTAATCATAAAAAATGACCCCTCCAAAAGTCAAGTTACCCTCGCGAACGGTTAGGCTCTTGAGATAATTTTTGTATACAACTGCGGGTTATTTTGCCACCAATCCTCAACATAGTAGTTATTAGATAGCTATCCAATAGTAATATTTACTCACTTAGGCTATCGGATGAGTAATGAATACTATTTTCGAAGATTAGTTGCCAAAATAACCAGGAAACTGAAAACATAATTAAATTTGGTGTAAATGCAACATAAAAATATATAAATTTCAGGTTTTGAAAAATCTTATAACGTGGATGGATTAATTATTAGTGGATGAGTAAAAAAAATAATAAGATTATTGATTATTTCACCACGTTTCATGACAGCGAATTAAGTAAGTCAAAATATATTTTAATGCCATCGATCCAAAACCTAAAATTTTTATAGGGTTTCAAAAACAACTCAGATGTTACGAAATAATTGTCTTCCTAAAATGAAATACTTTTGTAAATACGCGAAAATACATATTTGTAAAGAAAAAAAAATCACAATCCAGATTTTAATTTGGAACTATCCAACTTTTAGTTTTTTTTTAAATATAAAATTAATGGAAACTTACACTGAAAAGCTGTTATTATGACAAATATGAATATGGCCAAGGCTCCGATCTGTCACGTTACACTCACACGCATATTTTGGCAAATATCCTGAAAAAAAAAAAAAATCCTAATAATTTTCTGATCGCACAATATGAAGATCCCCAAGGCCTACATTTCGTACATACAAAGTTTTTATTGCGTATCTCTGATGGTTTCGGAGCTATAAGCGTTTAAAATCTCCAAACTCAGTTCGTAAATTTTTTAACGTGACAAGACACTTTTAAACGCTTATAGCTCCGAAACTATCAGAGATAAAAAATGACACTTTGTATGTACGAAACGTAGGCCTTGGAGATCATCATATTGTACGATCAGAAAATTATTAGGATTTTATGTTTTTTTTTGTTCAAGATATTGGCCAAAATAATGCGTGTAGGTGTGAGTGTAACGTAACGTAAGCCTTGAACATATAGTTTATTTATATTGAGAAGCATTAGCGTCTGAAAATTTAACTTATATAGATCATGGCTATGATATTTATCTAAGATGTCGCCTGTACCATCATATAAATTGAAATTGTACAAACTTCGTCTTGTAAATTGGAACATTCCAATCACCATAAATTATTGCCTGACTGTAAGAAAATGAAACTAAATATGGAAGTAAACAAAGAGTAAATGTTACCACAATATATAATTTATGTTTTGCTCGAAATTATTTTAATAACTATATAATTTTTCTATCTGGTAAATCAAATCCGATTTATTTATATACAATATATATAATATATTTGTGTAATAAAAACTTATTATTTTCTTTTTAAGGTATTTATCCGTGTTAAACAGGATCCACATATTAAATGGTACTACTTGAACTCCCCCCCACCCCCACCATTTACCATTTAAAATCTATGTACCCATTACATCGTGGCGCTGGTTATTTTTTCAAGTACGTAAGTTAAACATTAAACATGAAAGAACATTGTGGCATCGTTCAGTGTTTTTAAATTTAATTAATTAAATTAAAGTAATTAACAAAACAAAACAAAACAAAACAAAAAAATAAAATGATGTAAATTGTTGTTATATTTATAATATATTAACCAGATAATAAATAAAATATTTAGAAAAAAATAAATAAAATAAAATAAATAAAAAAAATACAAAACAAACAAAATAAAATCTGAAAATACAACATTAACAAAAACAAAAAAAAAAAAAAATATATAAATTGTAAGAAACTGTATATTTATTATAATATATTATATTAAATTATTATTAAAAATGAAATATAATTATAACCTATTGACTATTAATTAATTATAATGAAAATATTATTAATTATAAAATTATTATTTATTAAAACGTAATTTATTCTAGACATATTTAAAAAAAAAATAATTATTAATTAAATAAATATGAAACGTAATTTTAAGAAGTAATGTAATAAAATTATAAGAATGAAATTATAACGAAGATTAATAGAAAATATTTAAATATACTAAAAAATAGAAAATACAGAAAAAACAGAAAATGACGATAATTATTGCAAATATTTCTTGTTATAAAAACAAACAAATAAAGAATTTTTTTTTCCATTTTAATACAAAAAACTGTTACAAAAAAATGGTCAGATTATGAATGGTTTCATTGAATAAATTTAAATTTCGTTTTTTGGAATCATTGTATGTACAATATTTTTTTTATTTTTTTTTTTTTCAAAAAATTAGGTAGATTTTTAAGAAAGATTCTTATTTAGATCAATTTTCATAAAAATAATGTGCAAATCTTACAAAGAGTATTCAAGAAAAATAGGCGATAACAAACGTGAATTAGTAAAATTCACTTAAATTTGGTTGATTGCGGTATGAATAGATAAAATCTTGCAACATTATTTCTAGTACGTACCGTATTCCGTTCTATCGTTTTATCTTTTTTTATTTCATTACGAAAGTCTGTATATGTGAAGCAACAGTTTTACATAAATAAATTCACATAAATCTTAATTCATTTTTTCTACTAAGACATAAATTCTAAATAAAATTATTGTAAAAAAATAAATTGGTTGAAGTTATTTTAAATTATTAAATACGGTCTAAATTTGTTGCACAAACAATTTAAAATTAAAAAAAAAAAGAAGAAAAAGTGAATTGGAAATATTGCAAATTTTTAACAGAAAAAAGATTTTGAAATTAATTTAAATTAAATATGCACATTTTCAAAATCGAACACTTTCTGAATCCAAAAATACGATATTTGGAAAGGTAATAGATAGCAAGGCCATGTTGATTTATCTAGTTTTAGGATATTTTTACAGTCGTAAGTCACAAATTCTCACCACAAACGAAATAAAAAAAAAAAATTCTTAACAAAAATTGTTACACATTTTAAATTAAATCCACACAAAAAAAAAATTACAACATACATAATTAATTAATAATGAATGATATAACTATAAAGCTATTTAAAAAGTAAAAAAAATAAATAAAAAATATATATTAAAAAAATAAGAAGAAAAAAGAAACTGAAAAAATTGGTGATATTTTTTGGAAATATAAACTTAATATTAACTTGAATTAAAATTAAATAACAAAATAAAGATGTAAATTGTTAACGACTATTTATTAGATAATTATAAATGAATAAAAGAAAAAAAACAAAAAATTATTGTTATTATAAGAAAATCTGTACTATAAATAAATTATATAATAGTTTGTTATAAAATAATAATAATAATAATAACAATAATAACAAAAAATAAAAAAAAAAACAAACAAACAAAATAAGAAAAACATGGAATGTTAATTAATTATTTAAATTAATTTATTCATGTTTACATTTAATTGTAAAATAGAGTAGTGTCTATTTGTCGCTGATAACAAGATTTTAGTTACTTTAGTTTCTGAATTTAGTTAAGTATATTTCGAAAGTGTTTCAGAAACAATCGTACATCGATTTCTAAATTTAAAAACTTAATACTTTTTTTTGTTAATGGAAAGTACTTACTCTTCCATAATAATATCTTTTAGCGCTAATTTTATATTGCGTGTGTGTGTTTTTTTAGCATTTAAACCATATCCCGGTCAACCAGAGTCGTTATAACGTCTCATAACGATATTTAAAGTTTAATGAAAATCTTTATCTAGCCATTTAAAGATCGATATAAAGGATTTATAAACATCGATAACAATCGATGTCATTCTAAACTAGTTCTATAAAGGTAGATATAAGTTTTCATCAAACTTTAAATGTCGTTTATATGTGACGTTATAACGACTGATTGACCGGGATATCGATCATATTCGAAAGAGTAATTCTACTGTAAAATATTCCCGCCTCTTATACCAGGTACAGACTACAAACGATATTCTAGAATATCGATAACCCTGAAGTATAAAAGTCCATTTTTAAGTAACTTATTGTGAAATTTATTATTAAATAAATTTTAAATTAACTAAATAATTAATTTTCAAGCAAAATTTAATAATAAATTTCTCAAAAAGTTACTGAAAAATGAACTTTTATACTTCAGGGTTATCGATATTCTAGAATATCGTTTATGTCTGTGCCTGGTATTATAGTCTGGATTAATTTACAAACAAATTTACTGTCAATCACTAATTGTATAATTTTGTAATTATAATTATACTTGTCAAACTTGACAAACGGATGCACACTATTTTTTTTATTAACAAAATTTGAATCAAACCCCAGGCATTAATACTTATACTTATGTGGTGTATACATATTATAGATTTGATTAAATTGTTATTGAATTGAATTGGTGATGTTTATAATCATAGTAAAATAATTGATGTTTTAATTTCAAAAAAAATTGTTTATTTCGAAATTTAAATTCAACTTTAGTTGGCCAATATATTACAGAGAATATTGTTAAAAACTTTCAGTATTCTATGACCTAAAAACTTATTGAAAACCATGAACAAAAATGTTGTTAATGATAATTTGAGATCCTACTCTATTATGCCATGACATGAAACAAATTTTAAAAAAAAGTATATTTTGTGTTAATAGAAAACATTTGAATAGGCTATTAATAAATAAAGACTTTTATCACATTAGAAAAATACATTGATACTTATTTATTTAAATTATTTATTTCTATTGATTTGTTATTAAGATAAAAAAAAAATGCAAATATATGCAATTATTTGAAAGTTTTTAAAAATCGCAAGTAAACGATTTAATTCAATTAAAATTTAGAAAATTATTATTTGGATAGACAAAGAGAGAACAGAACAGAACAGAACAGAACAGAAACAAACAATTACAAACATAATTTAACAATAAAAAAAAAAAAAAAAATCAGCCTAAATTAGAAAATTTGAATTTGTAAAACAACGCCAAACGTTATCTACAAAAATATTTCTACTGTTTTAACATATTAATCTTACGGTTGAGCTCAATTAAAATTGTACTTTATTTGTTTTTTGTTGAACAATTATATCTGCGTGAAATTTGTAAATTTCCTCAAAACCTTTCAAATAACATTGCATAATAATCTTCAAGACAAGAAAAACAAAATTCCTATACATAAATTTTATCAATTGTTTCAACTTTTCGACTCCAGAATTTTCATTTCTCGATTTCTGTTGACAATTAATATTAAAAAAGACATTAAATCTAAATTAATAATAAAAAAAAAAAAAAAAAAATTAAAATAATAAGAAAATAAAAAATATTAATAATAATAAAAAATAAATAAATAGTAAGAACTAACAAAAATATTTAGAACACTTAAAATATAAATAAATAAAAATATAAATAAATAAAAATAAAAATAAATAAATATATAAATAAATAAAAATATGTTGATAAACATATAATTGTTTCAAAATAAAACGCACTAAGCATCTAGAAAATTATATATTATTATAGATTTGGTAAATTCTAAGTGAGAAAGATTTTAGTTTTTGTTTTTTCCTTTTTTTCTTGCTCATTTAAGCACATTTGTTGCAAACGAAATTAACAAAAACAAAATGAATTGTTATAAATGTACTGCCAAATTAATTATTAAAATTTATAGAAATGTTTTTTTTTTTTAATATTTATGTTTGAGTCGCTCTTGTGATTCTATATTTATTTATTTATTTATTTATTGAATAATTTATTTACATAAACAAATCTCAATTAACTAAGCATTAAAAAAAAAAATAGAAAACGAAAAAGCAATAAATAATATTAGCAATAAATATTTATTAGAATTTATTAATACCAGCAATAAGAAAATTTAATGAACATAAAAAAAAAAATAAAAAAAACATCTTTTTTGCTATGTACAGAAACAACATAAGGTTTAGATATTTTATATTTAAGGTAATGTCCATTACATTTTTTAACATTTATTTCATTACTTTATTAATAGCGAACATTGTACTAAATCCTGGTGGCCACTACATTTATTTTTTCTTTGCCAATCAAAAGTGTTTTTTTTTGTTTTCAATTGTTTCGATTTCATAAATATAGTTAGTTTTTTCCTCATTTGTAATTAAATAGATCGTGTTTTCTGTTCACATTTTTTCCGCAATGTCGTTAGTCTCTTTAGGAAAACATAACCCACAACTAATTTAAAATAATAAATTTTCTGGAAATCAATTCCATTTTGTTCAATCAAAAAAAAAAATTAAATGTCCAGTAAAACTAGCGAAAAATCGAATGAAATCAAATTTTGTCTTTACTCAAAGGCAAAATTATGTTTAAAATTAAAAATTAGATGGTTCCTCTGTGTTAGGGGGTCCCCGTCTGTTAATATATGTGATTTTTAATGTGTCTTTGCCCCCGTTTACCAATCATTTAACATTTTTTACCTGAACGCTTAACGCTTTTTTTTTTTAACTGAACAAAATGTGTTTTTTTTTCCTTTTTTTGTACGGACTGTTAAATAGTAGCCTTAAATAAAAAAAAAAAGCAAATATTGTACTTTCCGCTAAATGAAATGTTTATTAGTAAAGTTTCTGATAATTATAAAAAAAAAAATGGAAATAACATAAATAAATAAATAATAAGCCTTAAATAATCGTGAAATTGTCATAATTTCATTTGAATTATAAGCCAGAAAGATCTGGCTATAAAAAAAAAATAATAAAAAAATAATATTCATTACATTTACAAATTATTAATATGAAAAACGTGTGTCTGTACATAGCATTTTTGCTCTTGTATTTAAAATAACAGAAGAGAAAAACCATTAAAATTAAATATATACAAAAAAAGAAAAAAAAAATACCTAAAATGGCGCTAAAATATAATAACTCTAAAAATTACTAAATTAATTATTATTGTTTTAATATTCAAATTTATTGGTGAACTTTTAAATTATTATTATTTACATAAATATTCAAAAAAACAAAAGCAAGAACAAAAATTTTTTTTATTAAATTGTACGCAGCCTTTGCCAACATTAAAAATAGAAGCATGCGATAATTGACTTACTTTTTAGTGGGGTATAACTACAATTTTCTATATATATGTCATATAATATTTAATGCTCAGGTGTTTAGTATTTGGCTATATACTGATGGTGTGCTTATAGTTATGCGATCACGTCTGAGACGATTGAAACTTGAAACTTATTACTGCATGTATTTTATTTTTATGTTTGGCATTAGCCGCCAGTATATAGAATTATTTATTCATAAATTGTCTAACGCATAATAATAAATACGTACCTACAAAAAAAAAAAAAAATAATAATAATAATAGAGAAATTTTGATTGTTATCAAAAATATACATGATTAAATGCATGAATCATGAATTGTTGAATTTCTAAAAAAAATTCGTTTAGACGAAGTGAATCCATCGATAAATAATTTCGGTGTAAGAATGTTATGTTCGTTAAGCATTTTTATTTTTGTAAAAAAAAAAAAAACAATTCGCACACCATTTTTTTTTTTTTTTTGCTTTTAACGAATTTAAAGTTCGAAAGATGCAAGTAATTTATTTCAATGCGCAATTGTCTAGATAAAATTAATATTTTGTATTGTAATAAAAGTACACATTTCTTCTACAAATGATGGATCTAAAACACGACATTCTCCGCGATTTTATTTTTTGACAAACCGCAAAAACCTGGGACAACTAATTCATTTTAAATTTTCAAAAATATTTTTTGCAGTCATTTTAGTTTCACGTTCACCATTACATCGGAAAATATTTAACACGGTTAGCTAACATTTTGATTATATAGCCGTTAAAATTAAAAATAGAATGGATATTGCCACGGTTTTACTGTGCAAACAATTATCAAAATGTAGGAAGAAAAAAAATTGGTCGTTTCACAGCAAAATCGCCGGCAATATCCATTTTCTCCTATCTTATAGAGAATCTTAATAGCTACCCAGATAGCAAACTAAACCAACTCAATTTCGCAAAAAATGGAGCATGCCAATTTTGAAAGTAGGATCCGTCAAATGTTCTATTTCGTGCTAACTCATTTAACATTTCCATTCATTTTAATTCGCTTTGACATTTTTAATAATCAATTTTAAATTTTATTTTTCATTAAATTACTTTCAGTGTACATTTAGGAGGTATATAAATATAGGTTATAGATAATTGCGGGATTGATTTTATTCGTAGCACAGAATCATCATAAGAAGTACTTAATATAATTTTGTTGAATATATATGGGATATGTATTTAATATGTATTATTAGCAGTCATTGTTAATGACGTATTTAAAATAGATGTACAGAACTGAGAACGGGTTCAAATTGTATGTATGAGATAAGAAAGAAATTATGTATGTGAATAGTTCTATATTTCTATATATATATTTTTCAATAATTATCATTTTTCAAATTTTCATAAAAAATTATGAGTATTTTCGAAATTGTTTATTTCACTATGACTTCCGTGCCAACGAATTATGTAGAAGAAGTTGATATTTTATCAACAAATTATGAAAATTCTGTAATTGGACAAATTGTGTTTCTTGATAACTTACAGAGTCTTATAATAGTACGGTGTAAACGATTAACAGTATCAACAAAAATGTTGCCATTAAATATATATCAGACTTTGTAAAATGACATCTAAAAGTTCATTGATGGCCTACACTACCTACACTATAATGGTCTGAACATAAATGTTTTAAAAAAGTATGTCAAATATTTTAATTATATAAATATCTCCAGGCCCCCATCATCACCGTCAGTAGGCTAGATAGGTTATATTTAAATTTGATACTAAATTTTTTCGAATGCGACATTCTAACGATTATAGCTACTCGCAGTAACTCACTTAAATATTCGAAATAAAACAAATAATTATTGATAAATGTGGAAAATGATTGTTACAAAAGGTTTTCTTTAAATGTTTGTTTTTAGGTATTTTATTAGAAATGTGTTGTGTGTACCGATTACATTTAAAAAATTTTTTTTTTAAAAAAATCCATTACACAAATTTACGTTACTTGAATATTCGGGCTAAATAAAAAAAGAATGATTAATTGAATATTATTTTTTTTTTTTTTAATTACTTTAATATTTCGTTAGGTAACTATTTTCTGTAGTTACCTCACATAATACCAATATTTTTTTACTTTCAGACAGACAATCGTTTTTTAGTTTTTTTTTTTTTTAAAAAAAAGAAGATTTTCAGCTTGTTTTTAGTGCCGTATTAACAACAACTTAATTCGTAAAATGTTACGTATACTGTTTTATTCATAATTTCATCAATAAAATAATATGTCTTACTTCAACAACCGACGACATACAGCGGCCCCACTATTACACTTTACCATCGTATTCAATATTTGTTTTTAAACTTTTTGTTAGATTTCAAAATTTCTTTTTTTTTCGAAAACTATAATCGTCCCAACCGATCTTGAAACAGTTGATGTGATTACAACTTTTTTAACATTTATTCTGGCGAATACAAACACGTGTTTATTACAATGGATTTTTCTTTATGTACATTTTGTTGTGCAAAAACCGCGCTGGATCTTTTTGGCAAATTTCGGAAAACTGGAAAAACATACTATTTCTCTAAAAAGGTGCGAAAAAAAACCATGCTGACTTTTTATAAAAAAACACCTAAATAATATCATTCAAAGTTCTCGCATACATTGCTAATAAAAATATGAAACATAATTTGCCACCGTAAATATGCACAGAATTACGTTTCAATTTTTTATTTATTTTCTCCGAATATTAAAGTAACGTAAATTTGTGTAATATTTTTTTTTTAAAACGTATATTTTTTTTATGTTTTCTAATATCCCGGTAAAAAAAAATCATATTGTCACGACAAATTTCAATATGAAATGCTATGAGAAATGCATCGTAAACTCGAAAAATGTATGAAAGAAAATTATGCATAAATTATATGATTTCATATTGATTTGGCAAAGGTTTTTGTAGTTCACTCTATATGCTCAAGCTCATAGTTATTTTTTGTAGTGAAATTCATAATTAATTTATAGTTTTTCACAATTTTCCATAGTAATTTTTTTGACTTAAAAAATAATACTGTGAAAAATTATGAAAAACTATATAATTAATTACTATGAATTTCACTACAAATTAACTATATGTGTATCGTGAAAACTAAATAACTATAAGATCCTTTGCCAAATCAATACGAAATCATATAGTTTATGCATAGCTTTCATTTACACATTTTACGAATTTACGATGCATATTTTATCGTATTTCATATTGAAAATTCATAGTTTTTTGTCGTAAATCGTAGATAATAATAATAACATACCGAAAACCATACATTTAAAAACAACAAAAAAAATTAGCAGTCATTTTCCACATTTATCAATAATTTAAATTTAATTATTGTTCAAATATTAAAAAGTGAGTCAAGTGTGACTTGAAGAATATTTTATTTTAGGAACGTGATGAAAAAAGAAAAAGTTTAATTTTTCTAAATTATTATATATTTTTAGTTGTTATTTAATTATTATTTTTATTTTTTTTTTAAGATAAAAATGTTTTGCGAAGATGAAAATCACTAAAATAAAAATGAAATCGTTATAGACAAGTAAATAAATAAAAAAAAAGTTGAAATTCATAAGCAATAATTCACTCGTGATTGTTATACATATATTGACTGCCATTCTGATTCTATTCGGTTTTTTTTATTGAATTTTAATTAACTATTTTTATCAAATTATTGTTATTGTTATTTTATAATTAGTTAAAATTTTATAGAAATATATTTAAAATAATTATTAAAAGTAATTAAAAAAAAAACAAAAAACAATAACATACAAAGAAAAAACAGAAAAATCAAAATTTCTCGCATAAATTTACTTAGAAAAAAAAAAGAACGGTTGTGTCAAATTACGAAATATATATAATTAATTTATATAATAATATTAACATAAATAAAAATTATATACCTATTATATTAATTATAAGATATATAAACGAATGTTAATTATTTTAATTAGATTTAAAATATTAATAAAATTAAAATCTATGAATAAACAAATTAAAAAGAAAATAAAAAGGATAAAATAAATAATAAATAATAAATACTACATACAAGAACAACAACTATTTGAACGTTTTTTTTTTTATTATTATTCAGACAGAATTTTTTTGAGCTAAACACAATTGCAACTTCAAACTTAAGTTAATCATTTTAAAGAATATACGACAAAGAAAAAAATCTAATGTGATGAACTATTTTTTCAATTCGAATTTCAACTATATTTTGTGATCTATAGGATCAAACGAGACGTCAGAAATCCATAAAAATCAATCTTCTGTGGGTACAACAAACATTAAGCCGAATAATAGGAAACCGATCCCAAGGAACCCATTTTTTTACATTCCCGATGTTTCAACGAAATGCCTGAGAACATCGGGAATATAAAATATAGATTCTTCGGGATCGGTTTCCTAATAGTCGGCTCAAGCAGTTTTTCTATTTTTCGAACAAAATTCCGTCATATTTACCCGAACACATGTTTTTTGTATCTATAGTAGATGGTTTTATGTTGATTTTTGGTATCTCGTTTAATTCTCTATACGTTGACTTGATGGTAATGAAAATTCAGCGTCGCAATCCGTAAATATTTCAATTTTATACAAAATTACATAAAAAAAAACATTGGAAGAAGCACTATACGCGACACGATACGGGATAAGTTTTCCCTAAATCGATCTAAATAAAATGTTATGAGATAATTAGAAAACATCACAAGAAGTTAAGCAAATAACATATATTTATATATATGTGATTTGTAAGCAATATGTAATATAATAATAAAAAAAAAGTAGCGGTAGCAGTAGCGCAAATATCTCTAACGCTACTGATATTAAAACATAGCGGCGCTACCGCTACCGCTACTCAAAAAAGTAGCGCCGCTACCAATTTGCGCTACAAGTAGCGCCGCTAGTCGCATCCCTGGGTATATGATCTATCAGCTGATAAGGTTTTTCACCTTCTGTCGCAAAATGCGCCACCAAGCATGGTCTATGTACTACATTGTCTATGCTATTTGTACTCTAATTGTTCAACTAGAACACTATGTGGGAATCAGGGGCCACGCAGCTCTTGGAATCTATTGGAATCTTTGGGTGGAATCTTGGAATCGTAAAGTTAATAATAGTACAGGAAACTTATTTTTAAATGTATGAAAAGCCATCAAAATTGGACCAAAAACATTTTCGTTGATTTTTTTATTAATTTATATTTTTTTGTTTTTGCTTCAAGAAGAATTTATAACAAAGATTTTTAAAAATATTAACACTTGATGAGTTTTTTTTATATCATTTGATAATTTATTAAATAGCGTTTACGCCACTGTAGAAAATATTATTTCTACATATAGTGCTCCTTTTAAAATTTGGGACTCTAAAGTCATTTTGATTTCGTAGCACACGAACCGTACAGTTGTATCATTTACGTATTTAATACTTGATCATAGATATCGAGGCAGTAGGCATTCATTTTAATTTTAATTTTATATAATAAAATAGGAACATTTACTTTAATTTGTTTCTTTAGACCCTAAAAATATTATTGATGAGCATCAGTATGTGAAATGTGGATAAATTATTGAATTGTACACAGTTAGTTTGCTGGTAGGTGTTTGTCAGTTTATGAGCAATTCTTGCCAAAAAAATATCTTTTTCGCATGAATTAATCGATAAGATCGTTAAACTTAAGTTGATCATCCAATATGACACCAAGATATTTGAAAGTTTTAACTCTTTCAATAGATGCACCATCGATCGCAATTATCAGTACAGCTTTCTCAGCTAGCACATTAGGTGTCGACGACCAGAGTTAAGTATAATTCGACCTATTTAGGTCAAATTTATGTAACTTATTACCTAGTTTAAGTAACATAAGCGAAAACTAACCTGTAGGTATCGAAATAGGTCAAATAAGTAAATTAGGTGATAATTCAATATCTAATAGGTTGAATAAGTCGTAAGTTGCTTAAGTACAAATTTTTATTCATAAAGCAGGTGTCATATATTCTACTTAATGGTCAAATATGTGTACAATGACAATTCGTCATATTAGTATAAAATTTTATACTTGTGTCTTAGGGAACGTTCGTAAACCACGTAACCTTCTGACGGGAGGGGGGGAGTATCAAAAAATGCTTCAATTTGTTTCAAATATTTATGAGGGGGGGGGTGTTTACTAATTTGTCACGTAACTTTTTTTTTTAATTATTGTGCATTTATCTCATGGTGCAATACCTACAAGATAGGGCCACGCGCAAAGCATGCTTGAAT
>JAABKK020025967.1:3213-16888 GCA_011634745.2 Catotricha subobsoleta | reverse complement strand
GTAGGTGCATCAGCACAAGCCCACGCAACTTTTTTAATTTAAAAAATATTTATATAAACTTATTCGGTCAATTTATATTAGTAGCAATTAAAAAATATAAGCGACTGGTTGGGTCGATATAAAAGAAATATTAATTTTGCTATTTAAACAGCAGGTGGATTCTAACTAAAAATTGTGACAGCATATCACAAATTGTTAACACAATGTTAACAATGCGGCAATGAATTAACACGTAAGTTAAGGTCGTTTGCATTGATTTTACAAGCATATTTAAACTTAGACTGTCAAATATATGTTTAATATAAATATTTTTAATTTATATAAATGTAATATTACAGTTATTTTAACCAGACCCTAAGTGAATTCAATGAATTTGAATGCGTTTAAATACTATATCACAAATATTGAATGTCTCGCAGTAAATTTAGGTTTGAACAGTAAAATTAATTATGTAATTACTACATTTAATTATCTAATTAAGATAATTTTATTTATTTCTTTTGATTTTTTTTTTTTTATTGTATCATTTTTGCTAATAAAACCAATTTTAATATTTTATGACGAATTTTTTCTTTTGTGATACATATAATATGGCGAGAGAAAAGGACAATTCGTGATATGGGAACATTTGGCGAAATAAGTATTTATACGTATTCAAAAATTAATTGAAAATGCACTTAGTGTGTGGTTAAAATAACTGTAATATTAAATTGTTTTCAATCAACAATATTTATATATTATATATATATATGACATCTTAAGTCGACCTTAACTTGCGTGTTAATTCATTGACAAATTGTAATGTGATATCAAAATTTTTGGTCAGAATTTAAGTACCTGCAGAAATATTATTGTGTATTAGACTTTATTTATATAATTAATAAAAGCCCTCAGTTATGTATTGAGTAAAATTTAGCACACACAAATTATGATTATTAAAATTTTGTTATCATATAAGTATATGTTGTTATGCTTATAAATGTTTTACTCAAGAATAGTAAACAAAAATAACATATATAAATATTGAAAAAATTTCTCCATGTCAAAAAAAAAAAAACTTAAATGGATTTCAAAATTTTAATAATTAATTTAATTTATCCTTTTGCCATAAATATAATAATATTTAGCAAGTCGCTATTAGCGAAACTTCGGTTTTTTTTTTTAAATATTTCCTAAATGAACTTTGAAATTTGTTCTAATTTTAAAGTATTTTAATTCATTTTTGAGCACAACAATTTAATGGTAATATGCAGATCTTAACCAAATCAACGACTTTGTTTGCGAGGTCCATTATTATTATTATTATTTTTAGAATTGTACCTATAGTTTCATTTTGCCTTCGTCTTTTATATTTTATTGGTATTTTTTCCTATGGCATCTCGCCTATACACATTTCTACACAAATGTGGCATTTAAATATTTAATTAAACTCTGCTATATTTTGGTGTGCATTCCATGTCCCTATAGATTTACGAGAATATTTAAATCTAAATAAATAAATAAAAAAAAAAAATATAATAATTAAAAATATTAATCAATATAACCATTTCCACAACATTTACAAATAGGTGAAATAATAGCGAAAATAGATGTGTTTTCAATGGAAAAAAACATATACTTTTAAGTTTAATTCACATTCGTTCCGTTGAGAATGAAGTAATTATATAACAAATGTTAATTTTTAAATATTTTATTTGAGTGGAACATAGCAGTCTATAAAGCATGACGCGTGGAAAACATACGTAATAAGTGTTGCGTTTTATTGGTAACTGGAAAACATTGATGGTAAACTTAATATCGGTATTTACCATTTACCTTCTCACTTTCTCCACCCTTATTATTTATACTTGCTGTTGTGGTTTAGATATTCAGGGCGTCCCAGATAAGACGTCCACTTTTTTTTTGTCTTTATCGATTATTTTTTTCACAGGAGTAGTAAGTATAGGTTATTTCTTAGAGTTAGACATTGACACAATTGAAGTTCATTTGTCAGAAAGATATAAATATTATAAACCGAATTTTATTTTCTACATTTCAGTGGTTTCTTAAAAATTATCTCTATAGCAATTTATTCATATTATCTTATGTTGTTGTAGCCAACAATGAAAATTTTCTGTGGAAAATCAACGGAATTAGACATCTTATATAGGACACCCTGTAGAAAACCTTCATTCTTCATTTTTTATTTTTCAAATATTATTTATATTCTTTGGTTTTATATAGTGTCTGTGTTCAACAAGGTCACATTTAAATATATCAAGCGAGTCGTTAGATACATTCAAAATTTGAAATTTTAAAAATCGATTTTTTAAACATTAAGAAAAGTGTTTTACTTATGTTTAGTTATAAATAAAACGACATATTTATTTCTATAGTAAAAATTATTTATTATGATGTTTAATGAAATAAAATTTTGTTATCTAATGTTTGTTTTTTTTTTTTTTTTTGTAATAAATTTATACATATTTATTTTGAGATTGAGTTTGGTAATGAATTAAAATCATATGCATAGCTATTAATAATAAAAGTGTTTCATACACAATAATTAGAAATTACGGTATAATTTTAAAATATATTATTTAAAAGTTGATGTAGAATCCAGCATTAAAAAAAATAAATGAAATGAAATGTTTTTGAGTTAATAAAATTAAATTGAATTTAAATATAAAGGGTTGTAAACTGTCGCACGAGTATAAATGGGGTACTACTACTCATTTATTATACATAACATTTTTACAAATATAGATTTTTTTTTTAGAAACATTTATTAGTTGATTATATCAACTTCTTAGACAAATAAAAGCAAATTTCTTAGTTTTTTTTTTTTTTTTGAATATTCTTGTACATCGATTTATTTAACATAACAATCAGTTCTCATGATAAATATATATATGGTTTTTTTTATTATTTATTTATTTATTTATTTTTTTTTTTTTTGTTTAATGATTATTACATTGATTTTAAATATGTTTTATTTGATTAATTACAATTAATGATAATTTGTTTGCAGTTAATTCATGAATAGCCTAGTTTACAACAAATATTTATACAATAATTGGCACAAAAATGAGTTAAAAATTATAAAATCAATTGGAGCCTTAGTTTAATGATAAATGTGTATTTCAAACATATATGTCTTCTATATATTATCTTAGGTTCTCGGATAGAGTAAAGCCACGGTTAAACAATATTTTCTCATAGAGAATAAAAATGATTTTTATTAGACAACACAGAATTGTGCAAATAAAAGGAATAAATATTAAAAATACAATGTGGGATTTTATTTAACGATAATTATTTATTCACATACCAGAAATTATGAATTTATCAGAGGGCGACTCGAGTTTAAAATGAACTGTTTTTGATTATTTAACAATATGAATACCGATTGAGTAATTTATTTTCACAATTTTCATTAAAAACTTGCAGGTTTTGGATTTTAAGACTGAATGTCTTTTGTATGAAAATTGTGCATATATTTGACTATTTATTAAATGAACAAAAACAGGTTCTGAATTAAGATTTATTTAATACTTGCCACTTTTTTAATTATTGTTCATCTATATTTGTTTAATAATTGATTTTATATTATTTCTGTTTCAATTCACCTTTTGCAGAGGTTTAAAAGCAGCAATTTTCAATTTGATTTTAGATGATTTCTACTTTTTATTGGTTTTGTTTGGATTGTGGAATTGTATTCTGTTAAGTAAATTAAACGATTTAAAAGTCTTCTTAACTTTGCACGATACGGCAATTGTCATTTTTGGCAAAATATAGAATGTTTGATTGAAAATGTTAAGGAAATGCCATTTTAATATCAAGTCAGGTGTTCCATATTTTGCCAAAAAAGGCAATTGCCGTATCGCTTAGGGCTAGCCTTAGTCGAGCAACTCAATAGCAGATTAGACCGTATGTAGAACATATATATAAGTTTAGCAGGCGATGGAGAAATAACTAATGTTGCAAATTGCCACTTTTTCTTTTAAATTATACATAATAAAAATCTATTGTATATCTTGCCAAATCATTGGTAGATAAAATATATATGCGTAAAAATATTTTAATTAGAAATGAATGTGTGGAAACGAAATATTTGCGGTCAATAAGAATAAGAATTGCGGTTCAAAAGAACCTAAAAAATATATGTATTAAAACTGTAATTAACTGGAAAAAGAAGTTACCTAAATGAACAATGTTTTTAGTTTAAGGTTTTAAAAGTGGACTTCGTACATGTAACGAGAATATTAGTTTAGTTTTAAAAAAAAATGATAATTTAGAAATAAATTTCACAGAAAAAGCTGATTAAGAAGTTAAGAAGATTAGATAAGGAAGATTTTTGCTTTCTGCAGATATCAGTCATTACAAAATTCCTACGTATATGCACAACAGTTTATAAATTAGCTTCAAAATAATATTATACAATTTTCTAGCTAATAAAGAAAAGAAAATATCAGAACCAGAATGGTAACTAGCAGTACGATGCTATTACATTTTTTAATGTATAAATGTGAGCATTAAAAACAACAATATATTTATGTATTATGTGATTAAAAATGAGTATTTAAGAATGTGATTATTAAACAAATTTACAAAAAGATCATTAAAAATGTAAATTATTTAAAATTAATGTTGTGATAACGTGCTTTAAAGCATAGTTATGTAAAAAAAAAAAATTACAATGCAATCATTAAAAGCATTTTATTTAAATGCTGACAATCGAAGTGTAATGGCATTTTATTTAGAAATTTCTTACAAATCCTAGTCAGACATTTACAAGTAAGAGTAAGAATATTATATGAAAAAATAAAAACAAACGAAATAATAATCGGTAATTACTAATTTATGTAATTTTATCATTCTTTTATTGTGGCTGTTACATTTGTATTTTCCTTTTGTGCTAATTTCTTATAAATCATAAATTTTTATTATTTTAATAATACGCATATATTAATTTCTTAAATATGTACGATTGGACGTGGTAATTTTAATTAATTAATTAATTAATCTGGAAAAGGTTTCGATTTTACTTTCACATAAAGAAAATAAATTATAATAAATTAAAAGTTATTTTACTTAAAATAGAAAATTAATAATAAATAATAATTAATCATAAATATTATTTCAGATTCTAATTAAATAAATTCTTAAAAACTTGAATTGCCCAAAATCAAATAAATAAATGCTTTTAATATCAATTATGGCTGGAATTGTGAGCATTACATAAAATAATGCCGTCAAATTATTTCAATAGAAAAAAATTATAATATAAACCTTCCTATTTTTTTTTAATTTTATTTATTTATACTTTTTTTCATATTTTACATAAATAGCTTTAATTTAAAAAATAATATTACACTTTTTTTTCTTTTTTCTTTTATTCAAATAAGTATAAACAACTTTTTTATTTCAATTTTTTTATTTGATAGAGAAAAAGATTTTTGCACAACGGGCAATAATATATATTTATATATTTTGTAAATATCAATTTAAATAATAATTTTATAAAATAATTATATTATTTTATTTGTTAAGTACCAAAAGCTGCAAAAGGCATCGCAAATAAAATAATTTATTTGAAAATTTAATGATGTCTACTAATACTCGCTTTATTTATGCGTATGTATTCTGAAATAAAAATAATAATAAGTAAGTATTCTGTATATAAAATGCTTGTGATATAATCATTTATGCGTAAGTTTCATGCTACTGTATAATATTTATATATATATATAAAAAAAAAATCGTCATTTATATTGTGTTTATTATATTTATGATGATAATAAAATATTATATTGTTGTTATTAGATATTAATATGAAATTAAATATATAATAATAGGTATATGTATTTGAATAGAAGTTTGGACATAGAAAGCGAAACAGATAATTTAAAAACTCAGGAAATGGTTGACAATATTTCATGTCTTTTTTATTGGGTGGCATATGCATTGTAGAAGATTTACGGAAACCGATCAAACATTGCGATCATTTCATGCAGGTCAACAAAAATAGATAAATATTAATATACTTTATTAATTAAATACATAAATGATTAATTTCAATTTATTTGTAGATTTTATGAAACATCGTAGAAATAAATTGCATCAAAATGAACTGAATTTAATATAACAAATGATCGAATGTATTACTTATTTATTTTTCTCACCAGTATAAAAAAAAAACAGATGACATAAAATTTGAAGTGTGATAAGCTAAAAATTTATTATGTATTCAGTTTCAATCAAATGTAGATATTAGTATTAAATAAATATTATTATCGCTATCTGATTCTTTTTTTGCAATCATATTGAAATAATGTTCATGATCGTTTAAATTAAATACACATGCATATTTTGTGTTCCACAATTGAATAATAAATAAAATAAAAAAAAAAATAATAATAATAATGTGTGTCTGTTATTTGCATATATTAAAGAAAAAAAATATATGACAAAATAATTATAAAAATACCATTTAATAGTATTTCCTGGTTTGTATTCCAATATTAAGTGAAATAGATTTTATTACAAAACATTTTTCTAGCGAACTGGTACTATTATTATAGCTTACGTAAGCCAGACTGCATAAATAATAATTATTGCGCGTTTACTCAATTGACTTTAATCGAAATAATTAATTTTCCTCATTTTCATGATGAGTATTAATAATATATATAATAAATAAGTTTAAAATCAAAATATTTGAAAAAAAAAAAATTACCACCTGCCGAATTACTTAGATCGAGCTTATATAAATAATTGGTTATGTTTAATTTTGGTTTTCTTTATTAATTAAAAGAGATCAGTTATAATAATATGTAGTTCTTTGATTTTATTATATAATATATAATCTTTAATTAATTAGTTATTCATATATAAATTTATAATTATAGTTCTATATAAATTTTCTTCTAGCTATTTTATGTAATTTATATGCTTCAATTTATTTTCGACTTTTTCTTGTTTAATTAATAATTAGTAGTAAAGGATTTCCTAAATAGAAGGGAAATAAATGATATTTTCTAATTCAATTGATTTTCATTTGGTAAGAGCGCTATAACTGTACAACTGTAAAGGTACATTAATTTAGTATTTAAATCATAATTTTTTTTTATTCTCTCTTTTTAATTTAAATTTTTTTTTTCATCTCGTTTAAATAAATATTTTCTATTTTTTTTTTTTTTTTAATATACATACTAATTATATAATATTAATACACAATTTTTTTTTCCAAATCTAATAACAAGTCTTATAATTTGCTTTTTTTCTGTAATATTTATACATATTGAATTCACAATTACTTTAGTTAAAATATTTTTTTTTCTTAATTTTTTTTTTCTACAATTATTAGATTATTTATTTAGTTTTCTGAACAATTCATTTATTTGTAATATTTAAATGGTTTATTTATATGATTTTACATGTTTTAATTTCTTTTATATATAATTTTTTGCCGTCTTATGAGAAAATCTATGTTTATTAAATGAATTTTATGCATATTCTGAAAAATCAGTTCTCTTTAAAGAAAGAAAATATAATAAAATAAAATAAAATCAATGGCAAAAAAAGAAATAGCTTTAAAAGCTTCATTTTGATTTTCTATGGCCAGAATACACATTTGCATAATTGTAATATTAACCCAAAAAATATATTCCAGAAATTTGTTTGCACATACCAACGTTTACCAGTCAATTTCCAATTGTTGGATCGCATATATACAAATTATATATTGAAATATATACTTCACATATTGAAAAAAAGAAAATTGCCTTTGTATTAACTGAGGTAAAAATGTGTTGATTTATAAATATGGGCTAGTGCAATGCAAAAATTTCATATAGAATTTGACAGACTAGCTTTTGGATAGATATATAATATATTTTCTACACACATTGTACAATGTACATAAATAAATTCAATCAATTATTTGACTTATAATCCGATTTAGTGATAAATACTTTAATTTTTATCTTGGTTATAAATAAATTATAATTTCATAGAAATTTACTCAATAAAGTCTATAAATATATATATATATGTTTTTAAGAAAAATAATTGGGTATATCTTAAGAGTTCATTTAAAAAAAAAAAACAATTTCTAGCCATTTTTTTTTCTCAATAATACTCAATAGCATAAGTAATATTTTATTATTATTAATTCTTTCTTTTCTTTTTTTTCTTTTTTTTTTGGTGATTACAATGATATTACATGCAATAGTTCAACAGTATTCGATAATATATGGCATTTACTTATAAAATAAAGATTATACGAAATAACTTTCATAGACCATTTTTATTGACTTTAAATAAATTCTAATTAATCGTAAATATAACAAATGAAAATGTTTTTGTTTTTCAATTTCATATTCATTTAGAGAATGTGCATCGAATGAATGAATATAACTTTGTGTGCCCTTAGAAAAATATATATTTTTTCTTAATATCTTTTTTGTTTTGTTTTGTTTGTAATCTTAGAGAATATTGACCAATATTTGATTTTAATTTATTTTCTTAGGTCCAAGCAAAAAATATAACAATTTAACCAAACATCGAATTTATTTATATATAATTATATTGTTGATTTTTGTTTTGCTGACCATATTATTATTGATTATTTATTTATTTTTATTTCAGTGAGCGATAACAATATAAAAAAAATTACTTTGTTTTGTCAACTTAATCAATTAAATTGAGATTCGCATTCATTTTGACCTCCGCATTTTTACTTGGAACAAAAATACACATACAAGAAATGAACTGTACAACAATTTAACACAAAATTCATAAGGACATCTGGGGTCAATTGAAAATTTGCTGTTTAATATCAAATCCCACTTGCAAATATTAAATTTTTCATTTTTGAAAATATCTGAACATTAATTTAATATTATCAAATTTCATATTATTTTCTAGATTTATTATTATTTAATAAAAATGGCATAAGAAAGCTAAATGAAACTAATATATTTTTAACATAACATAACAAAAAAAAAAAAAATGTTGACGAATTTTATTATAAATTAGTTTTTTTTTTTAGTGTTTGACTTTTTTTAAATTTTATTAATGAACTTCATTTTTTTGGTAAATGAAAGTGAAATGGAATACAATAGATGGATATAGAATATTTCTGTGTATGACATTGGCAAAACTATTCCGACAGACGTATAAAAAATCATTTTAGCACAATGACTAAAATAATTTTAATTAAGTAATTGTAAAAACCAAATATAATGAAAATTATAATTTTTTTTTTGTTGGAAATTTGATTTTATTTGATCAGAAAATATTCTCAATAATTTTAAACATGTTTTTTCCATATAAATTCCAAATATATTTACTTTACGATTAAATTAAATTGACGTTTGGCAGAATAAACAGTTTTGCCAACGTCTATTCACTTTAATTTTTAAGGAAAAATTAATTAAATGCACAACTGAACTTTGAACCTATGTCGGCTATTCAATTCCATTACAATTGGAAATATTATTAATATTATTTCTGTTGTCAAATTTATAATACGTAAGCAAGAAAAAATAATAATATTATTCTTGCACTACAAACATATTTATATATAATATATATCACTAGCCTTCTATAGTATTCCATTTCGTTTCCGCTTAATCATAAATTTATTTACTTAAATGTATTAGAACTATCTATTATTAGGCAATACTAATTTCCATAATGTTCGAATCTGATTTTCAATGAGATTCGGTTCGGTAAATAAAAACATTGGATTCGTTATATTCGAAACTCCATTAAATATATTATCACGTTGAAAACCAGTCATATAATATTTTCCCAATGGCGTAATATTTAAATTAATTTTTTGTGCTAATGTTCCGGTTACATGTACATCATCAATCCAGAAATATCGTGTGTGTTGTGCTTCCTTGTACAATCGAAAAACAGTATCAGCCGAATAGACAATTGAAAATCCTGGACAATATGGTGGATAATACCATCCCGAATATTCTTTAGTACTAACACGCCATTTAGACCGATAGCTACGTTTAATGCGTGCACCTTCATTTTTAAAACAAAATAAAAGTTTTTGGCGTTCTGCCGTATTACCTAAAAATTCATACAATGCTGGTGTATTAACGAATACATCATCATCCGTTTTAACTAAATATTTTGCGTTTGGACAATAATAGCTAAACCATTTTAAGGCCATTACATGCTTGTATGTCATGTTACGATAAGCGTCTATAAAATTTCCTTGAATGATATCTTGAAACATATTATTTTCTTGTTCAAGTCTACGTTGTAATTTGGTCGAATTCACAGCACCCAATAGAAAAAAAGTTCGAACATCCGAATTATCTTTACCCCATGTATCACGTATAATATTCCGTTTACGCCAATTTAATGGTGCTGAATGTATGAGTATTAAAACAAATGGCATTTGAGCATTTGATATTGATGGGCTGGCGATACCTGTTGTTGGCTCGCATGCATTATGATTTATTATATAATCAAAATTATATAAATCAATTAATTGATTCAAATCATCTTTCGGCATCAAATCCAATTGCGTTGTGGGCATTGCTGGTGGATTTGTTGATGAACTATCATTAATTCCATTATTTATTAGTTCTATATTCGAAACATATGGTGAATACTCCGTTATAATTTCCGGGTCTTGCATTGATATCCGCCATAATGAAACACATAGTGTCAGGCCAATAAGCGCTCCCAACAATGGACGACGCTCCAACATGGCAGTGAAATCAAGTTCGATAAAGTTGTCTCATTCTGAAAATAAATAAAAGACGGTATGAAATTGTAAATAAATAAAATGTATTTTGATTTTTATTAATTCTTTGGTTTAATTATTATTAATTTTAAATAAGTAACTAATATTATTTTCTCATTTACAATGCTAATTTGTATTGGACGTATAATTCAAATGGCTGCTACACAGGATGTGTTTTAATTATATGGCGCCAAAAAAAAAAAAAAAAATGTGTTTCTATTTTATTACAAATACGTGTCAATCGCGAAATGATGGTGAATTACATTCAATGTGAAAATCTAATCCACAATTGACACGTATTCAAACTAAAAGAATTCTTTTTCTGTTCAGAAATCTATTAGAGGTATATGAATAAATACGGTAAATATAAATATGTAATATTTCACTATTTACCACTTGTAGTGTAATATAAACAACATTTATTAAATGAAGCTATTTTTAAACTCATTTCATTTGGTTTATTTGGATTAAAATCTGTTTATTCACATGAATTTTATTTCAAATTTTTTCTTATATTTTTTTTTGTTCTTAATTTTCTCTATTAAATCTCTACATAATATATTAATTAATAAGTATGCTGTAAGCAGATTTCACAGATTTAGTTAATAGATAATATTTCTCTTCTTTATTCATTAGTATTAATTATAGTACATTGTGCTCATAACTTATGATAGTAGAATTAGCTGAGTATTGAGTTTTATTCAAGGTCTAGCAAAAAAGATAAACATAAATAATTCATTAAATGTATATTTTTTACGTGGCTTTTTAATTTTAAGAAATAACACATTATTTATTTTATTTGTTTACAAGGAATTATACAGTAAATGGGTTACAACATAAAACAATTTTATTCGTGAGGTTATTTACTTATTTTTTTTATTCATTATAAATGTGTTTCAATTAATGTGGTATGTAGACTTTTAAACTTTCACGCCAAGTGACGTCATATGATGTCTATGATGTGACTTTAGAATTTAAAATCCCAAGCTAATGTTTTACAACGGTAAAATTCCACGATAAATATTATCTTATTTTCTGGAAAATAGAAAATAAAATACAAGATACCTAATTAGGTAATTTATGCAAAACAAGAGAGCTTAACAAGACGTGCTGAATATTATGATAAATGACAAATGCGAAGAAAAAATAAAATAGGACAAGAAAAATAATATGAAAAACATCAAAAATGATTAGAAGAAAGTGATCGTTATTTTGATATTCATTAGCGAATAAATAAATTAGATGAAATTTGAGAAGTCAATTAAAAACAAAAAAAAAAATGTCTTTTTTTGCACAACATTTCAGCATGGCACCTAATAAAAATTTCCAGTGATAAAAAGGATACTGAATCAACATTTCTGCAGAAATTTATGCAAAAAAAACACCATAAAAATGTGAATCTTATCCATATAAAACAATCCATTCATTTAAACTGGAACACTATTTATAGAATAAGCTATATTCGTTTTATACTCATTACGAAATGAGTCAATGGCCCTAAAAATTTCTTTTTCACATTCTATTTTTATCTAATGGCAATTTTATGTACAGAAAAACTCTTGACTTAAATCTTATAATAATTGTAGGAAAAGTGTGTACACTGAAATCTAGTGGACATAGTTTTCCTGTTATTGAAATGTGATATATTTAATTTACGGATTTGTTTTTTTTTTTCTTTTATTCTTTGCTGAAATGTTTCTAATGTATAATATATAATTTGTTTGCTTTTGTTTTTGTAAGTACACTTCTTGTTTCTAGATGGTGCTCATTTAAAAACTGTCTATTTTTTTTATAATATATGAACATTAAACATCTAGTGGGTTTAGATTGGGTACGCACTCGAATTAATAGTAAGAAATACAAATATATGTATATAAATATAAAACGAAATTAAAGACATGTTAACGTCATACTGAGTAAGTGTAACATAAATAAACAATGTTATGTAAACAACTTATAACAAAATATTATATGTTGCGCGAGGCATATACCAGAGGCAGGTCAGTACATAAAATAAATTAATGGGCAGAACTAAAAAAGATGGTAGAAATAATAAATAAATTATTACAATAAAAACAGAAAGCAAAAATTATTAGTTTTGTGATAAAAGTTCTAAATCAGATTAATTAAATATTAACAATAATGAGATTTTAAATACTGGACAATGAGTAAAACCGATATGACGCATTTTTATTTTATTTTTGTAACCAAGTCAATGCTCCATCACGTCTTTATCTAATATAAATATGTGCCTTTATATTTTCTTTCTTAATTTGCAAACTTCTATTCTGTTGCATGTTTAAAACCGATCTATTTCTATATAAATTCTATAATTCACAAAAAGTTTCAGCGTGTTTCTATGCAATTTTAAATTAAAGTAGAACGAGATTGGTTTTTCATTCAAACTAATATCAACTAATATCCATGTAATAGTAAAACACTACATACATACTAATTGAGATTTTAATAGTATTTGCTGATCAAAAATCAATTGCATATAAATAAATGTGTTCGTACAAGAAAAGAAAAATTCGAAAAATATATATTATGCATCAGTACTGCAAAACTCTTAATTTTATACACGTCTGTTGAAATAGTTACATGTAACAGTCAAGCAGAAATTTCTATTAATATACAACCTAAATTGACAGTGGAATTTATATATAAGCAAAAATATAAAAATATAATTGCAGTATGTCTGTCTGTTCACTTGGTACAATTGATCCATTAATTCTTATTTTTATTTTTTATTCGTGCCATACTGGCAATAATTTTTCTAAAGAATGTGTTAAAAAATAAGAAAAAAATTAACATTCATGCATTTTATTTGTCTACTCAGCAACTTTTGTTTTAATATAATTCGCTGGGAATTAACTTTTTAATAGAATTGATTTCCTTTATTATTTATAAAATATTGCA